>NIJG01000763.1:46042-65962 GCA_002201625.1 Euglossa dilemma | reverse complement strand
CAATTCTTGAAATTATCAATTGGAATTTTGGAAGAAATCGAAAATATCAAAACAGTAAATAACGATATGTAGTATTAAACAGTAAAACGAACAAAATGCATACGTTACGATACCATGATTAATGAAATTAACGAAGACCAGCCAGTATTGTCGTTCCGATCAGCCGAACACAATGTCAAGTCTACTTTTGTCTTGTCACACCGGATGCGTAAGTACGCATAGAGGCACTAATATAACACAATAAGATTAGCAAAATATTGTCATAAACGTACACTCACATAATTCCCAAGACACAATTACTGAAAAATACAATTTTTGGTATTCACAATTGGGTATTTTGCGTATACAGACAATCATATAAAATAACAATATTTTTAACAATATAATGTCATAAACGTAGACTTAATTAATTTCAAAGGCACTTTTACTAAGAAATACAAATTTTTACATAAAAATTGAAAATTTCGAACAAGAACGAAAATATAACAACAGTAAATTGCAGTACCTACAAATAAATAGAAAACAGGGACAGAATGCATATGGTACGAAATCAAGGATAAGGAATTGACTGAAACCATACAGTAATGCTGCTTCGAGCTGCCGTGTCAACTACAAGACCTCGATATAACTTCATCTAACCTGTGATAGCATGAGTCTAAGCAGTTATTCCGGGCGTAAATGCGCTGCAGTGGATTGGCAAAACACACCTAAATTCCAGGTATGAATATTAAAGTGCAATGTCAAACCGTTGTAGAACGTTACATATAGGTATAGAGGTCAAACGTTTTACCGAAGGCCTTACCTTCCGAGGACCAAATTCTCTGTAACGAGAGTATATCATCGTGTTGAAGGATGCAAGTTAGTATGCATCTTAGTGACGTCACCATTAAATTCACGTATGAAGTAGGAGTTCGGGGGTCAAAACGCTCGAGAACGTTGCACACTTTCTGTGGGAGACGAACGGCTAAGTCAATAGCTTCAAATATCCTGTGATTCTGAGAGTCAAACAAGCTATACCGGGAATAAATATGCCAGACAGTATTGCTCTCAGACACCCCATATCACGGTATTGATATTAATATACAGAATCAGACCGTTGTACAACGATACCTATTGGTATGGAGTCAAACATTATACCGATGGCCTTACCGTTCGAGAAGCTAACCCGCTGTACAGAGAGTGTCACTTCGTTTTCAGAGAAGCAAGTTAGTATGGATTTTAGTGACAGGCAACATAATTTTATGTATTATTTATAAGATCGAGGGTCAATTCGTTGCAGAATGATACCACCCTATTTGAGATCCGAAAGCCTATGTCAATAGCTTCACATATCCTGTGATTTCGAGAGTCATTCCTGGTATTCCGGGAGATAAGCCGCTGAATAGTATTGGCAATAAACACATTAATTCACGGTTGGAATATTAAAGCAGGCCGTGAAGCCGTTATATAGCAATACCTGCAGGTATATGGTCAAACTTCTTACAGAGTGCTTACCCTCCGAAAGACTAGCCCGCTGTATTGGGAGTATAACGCCGTGTTCATAGGTACAAACTAGTATACATTTAAGTGACGAGCACCATAATTTCATGTATTAATGGAAGGACTGAATGTCAAACCGCTCGAGAACATTACCACCTTATATTAGAGACGAACAGCTAAGTCAATAGCTTCACCTATCCTGTGATTCTGAGAGTCAAACCAGTTATTCAGTGAGTAAATCCGCTGAAGATTATTGCCATTAGACACCTTAATTCACGGTTTGAATATTAAAGTACAGATTCCAGCCGTCCTACATCGTTACCTGTTGGTATAGAGTCAAACTTTTTACCGAAGGCCATACATTCCGAGAATCTAACCCACTGTATCATGAGTATAACTTCGAGTTCAGAGAATCAAAGTAGTACATATTTTAGTAACCGGCACCATAATTACGTGTATCAATACGAAGGGAGTGCGTCAAACCTTTCCAGAACGTTATCATCTCTTAGACAATCGCACATCCAAGTCAATAGGTGCACCTATACTGTGTTTCGGAGGGACAGTGCATGTATTCCCGGAATAAATCCGCTGAACAGTACTGGCTATAAATATAATAGTTCACGGTATGAATATTAAAGTAAAGACTCAATCGTTTTTAACGTTTGAGAACGTTACCAATTCCTATAAAGTCAAACCTTTCACCGTAAGGCCTTACCATCCGTCAACCTCGCCCGCTTCATCAAGAATATAAATTTGTGTTCAGAGAATGAAATTGCTATTTGTTTCAGTGACGGGCACGTTAACTTCGTGAATGAATTAGAAGATCGAGTGTCAAACATCTCGGGAACGTTTCCACCTTCTGTTAGACACCAACCGCTACGCCAATGGCTTCACCTATCCAGTCTATTCCGAGATTGAAACTAGGTATTCCGGGAGTAAATCCTCTGAACAGTATTGGCAACAGACACTTTAATACACGGTTTGAATATTAAAGCAGACAGTCATAACCGTAGAAGAACTATATAGAGTCAAACTTTATCCCGATGGCCTTACCTTCCGTGATGCTAACACGGTGTATCATGAGTATAACATCGTGTACAAATTACAATACATTTTAATGACGGGCTCCTTAACTTCATGTATAAATTTGAAAATTAAGAGTCTAACCGTTAGAATATGTTGCCACCTTCCGTGAGAGACGAACTGCTAAGTCAATAGCTTCACCTATCCTGTGATTCGGAGGGTCAAACCGTGTATTCCAGGAGTAAAACAGCTGAACGGTATTATCAATAGACACCTGAATTCACGGTATGATTATCAAATTCGGATGTAAAACCGTTTGAGAACGTTACCAATTGGCAAAAGGACATTCTATTTACCTGATACCTTACCTTCAAAGAACATAATCCGCTGTATCGAGGGTATAAGTTCGGTTTCAGCAATACAAATTAGTAGATATTTCAGTGACGGGCACATTAACACTTCGCGATAGAGTTTGACTCTATAGCATTAGGTAACGTTCTACAACGATATCACGGTCTGCTTCATTATACATAGCGTGAATTAAGGTGACTATTGGCAAAACTGTTTAACGTATTTACTCCCGGAATACCTGCCTTGATTCTCGGAATCGAAGGATATGTGAATCCATTGACATAGCCGCTCGTCTCTCATAGGAGGTGGCAACGTTCTCACGCGGCTTGACCCTGGGTCATCTAATTCATGCACGAAATCAAGGTGCTCGTCTCTAACATGCACACTATTTCGTCCCTCTGAACACAATGTTATATTCTAGGCACAGCGGGTTAGTTTTTCAGAGGGTAATGTGTTCGGTACAACGATTGACTCTATGACAATTTGTAACGTTCTCAATAGAATTGACGCTCTACTTTAACATGCAAACTAAGGTATCTATTACCAATGCCGTTCAGCGGATTTACACCCGATATACCTGGTTTGAATCGCGGAATCATAGGATGGTTGAAGCTATTGTATTATCTGTTCGTCTTTCACAGAAGGCGGCAACGTTCTCGGTCGGTTTGACCCTTAATCTTCTTATTCATAAAGAAATTAAGGTACACGACATTCAAATGTTTTTCTAGTTTGATACTCTGATCGCGAAGATATACCCACGACGATGAGGATAAGATTCGCGGAAGGTACGACCTTCGGTAAAACTTTGACTTTATAGCAATTAGTGACGTTCTCACACGGTCTGGCGCTATACTTGAATATACACTCAGCGATCTAAGGTATCTATTGCCAATACCACTCAGCGGATTTACCCGCGGAATATCTGGTTTGACTCACGGAATCACTGGATAGGTGCAGCTATAGGCTTAGCCGTTCCACTTCCAAAGAATGTGGGGAACTTCTCGAACGGTTGTACTCCCGATTACTCTGTTCCTGCATAAAGGTAAAGTGTACGAATGCAAAAATATCTACTAACTTGATTCCGTGGGCACTAAGCGTGACATCCGCTACAGTGTGATTTGTTCTAGGATGGTAATATATTCGGTGAAAGGAAGGACATTATACTAATCAGTAATATTCTCCAACGGTTTGACTCTCTACTTTAAAATTCGTAACTTAAATTAAGGTGTCCATTGCCTATTCTGAACAACGGATTCACTCCCCGTACACCCAATTCGAATCTTGGAATCACTGGATAGATGATGCTAATGACTTAGCTGTGCGAATCTCACAGACAGTAGTCCCGATCCGGAACAGTATGCCTATCGATCTTCATATTTATACATGAAATGAAGGTGCCCGTCACTAAAAGGAATAATAGGTTGTTTCCCTCAACACGAATTGAGACTATCGATACAGCACCTTACGATGTCCGAGTGTAAGGCCTTTGGTAAAGGGTTTGACTCTATGTCAAATCATATCGTTCCACAACGGCTCGACTCTGCACTTTATTACGTATACATGGAAGTAGAGTGTATATCGCAATTACTGTACAGCGGACTTAGTCACGGAATACCTGGTTTGTCTATCGGAATCAGAGTATGGTTGAAGCTAATGACTTTGCCCATCGACTAGCAGAGAAGGTGGCATCGTTCCCTTACGGATTGACCCTCGATCTCCTATATAATGCATCAAATTATGGTGCCTGTCACTAAAATATACAATAATTTGTTTCTCTGTACACGAAGATATACACTCGATACAGAGGATTAGTTTCTCCGATGCTAAGGTCTTCGGTACAACGTTTGATTTTATACGAACTGCTAACGTTCGCAAGCGGTTTCTTGGTCTACTTTAATATTCAATCCGTCAATTAAGGTGTTTATCGCCAATACTGTTCAGCGGATTTACTCCCGGAATACCCGGTTTAACCCTCGGAATCACAGTGTAGGTGAAGCTATTGGCTTAGCTGTGCGACTCCCAAAGAAGGTGGTGCCGTTCTCGAACGTTCTGACTTCCGATAATGCCATTCATATGTGGAAATGAGGAGTGCATCTGCTAAAGTGTCTACTAATTTGATTCCGAGTACACTAAGCAAGACTCTGGTGACAGCGGGTAAGGTTTGTAGAAGGTACCGCCTTCGGTAAAAAGTTTGACTCTATACCAATAGGTAACGTCCTGCAATGGATTGACTTGGTACTTTGTTATTCAAACCGTGAGGTAAGGAGTCTATTTCTAATACTTTATAATGGATTTACTCCCGGATTAACTGATTTCGCTTTCGGAATCGGAAGATATGTGAAGCTATTGACTAAGCCGTTCGACTCCCAAAGAAGGTGGTAACTTTCTCGGACTGCTTGACTCTCGATCTTCTAACGCATACATCAAGTTATGGTGACCGCAATTAAAATGTATTGGAATTTGTTCCATTGAACACGATGTTATACTCACGATACAGCCGGTTATCATTTCGGAAGGTAAGGCCGCCGGAAAATGTTTGACACTATAGCAATAGGTAACGTTCCAAACAGCGTTCACGCTCTACTTTAATATTCATACCATGAATTAAAGGGCCCAATGGTAATAGTGCACTGTGGATTGTCGCCCGGAATACCTGGTTGGGCTTTCGGAATAACAGGATCGGTGAAGTTACAGACATAGCTGTGCGACTCTCAAGAATGTGATAACAGTCACGAACGTATTGACTCGTGATCTCCATATTCATCCATGGAAAAACCGTATCCGTCACTAAATTGAGTAAACCTTCTCTTCTATAAACTCGTAGCTATACCCGAGATACACCCGGTTTGTTTCTCGACTGGTAAGGCCTAGCGAAAGGGCTTGACTCTATAATAATAGGTAATGTTCTACAAGGGCTTGACACTCTACTTTAATATTAAAGCCGTGAATGAACGTGTCCATTGGTAATACTGCACTGCGGATTGACTTCCGGAATACCTGGCCTGACCCTCGGAACCGTATGATAGTTTCCGTACTGACTAAGCCGCTGGACCCTCAAAGAAGGTGATAACGTTCCCGAAATGATTGACCACCCATCCTCTAATTTATACGTTAAGTTAATGTCCCAGTCACTAAAATGTTTACTAATATGATTCTCTGAACACGAAGTTATACTCACAATGAAGCTGGTGAGGTTCACTGACGTTAAGGCATCCTGCGAAAAGTTTGACCTTATATCAATTAGTAACGTTCTCAAACGGTTTGACGGACTATTTTAATAGTCATACCGCGAGCGAAGGAGTCTAATGCCAATACTGTTCAGCGGACTTACTCCAGGAATACATGGTTTGACTCTCGGAATAGCAGGATGCCTTAAGCTTTTGACCTAGGCGTTCGAATCTCAAAGAAGGTGGTTACCTTCTCGAACAGTTGGTCCCCCGATCTTCTTATTCGTAATAAAATTACGGTGTCTGTCACTAAAATGTTTAGTAATATGATCATCCTAATACTATGTTATACTCACAATGAAGCTGGTGAGGTTCGCCGACGTTAAGGCATCCTGTGAAAAGATTGACCTTATATCAATTAGTAACGTTCTCAAACGGTTTGACGGACTATTTTAATAGTCAAACCGTGAATTAAGGTGTCGGTTGCGAAAACGGTTTAGAGTATTTACACCAGGAATTCATGGCTTGACTCTCGGAGTCACAGGATAGGCGAAGCAATTGACTTAGCCGTTTGAATCTCAAAGAGTGTGGTCACGTTCTGGATCGGACTGACCATCATATCTTCCAATTTATGCCTGAAATGAAGTTAAGTTAATTAAATTAATGTTCTCGGGCGGTTTGCGGCGGTTTCCATCTTCTAATTCATGCATGAAACTAAGGTGCGCGTCACACGAATGTATATCAGTTCGTACCTCTGATCACGGTGTTATACTCACGATGCAGGGGGTTAGTTTTTTAGAGGGTAAGGAATTCTGAACGACATTTAACCCTACAAGCATATGGAATGTTCTACAATGGCTTGACTGCCTGCATTAATATCCTCTCGGCGAATTATGGTATCTATTGCCAATACAGTACAGCGTGATTACTCCCTGAATACCTGCATTGACTTTCGAAATTGCAGGATACGTAAACCATTGACTTAGACGTTCGTCTCGCATAGATGCTGGTAACGTTCCTGATCGGTTTGACCCTCGATTTTCTGATTGATACATGCTGATACGGTGCCCATCACCGAAATAAAGACTAATTTCTTTCTGTAAACACGATCGTATACTCTCGATGTAGCCGGTGATGTTCGCCAAAGGATAGGCCTTCGTTAAAACGAATGAGTTTATACAAATTAGCAACGCACTCAAACAGTCTGACGCCTTACTTTAACATTCAAATCGTAAACTAAGGTGTCTACAGCCAATAATGTTCAGCGGATTTACTCCAGGAATACCTGGCTTAAATCTAGGTATAACAGAATGCGCGAAGCTATTGACTTCGCCATTCCATTCCAAATAGAAGGTGGTAGCGTTCCCGAACGGTTTGAATGTCAATTTTCCTATTCATACATGAATATAGTGCTTCCGTCTGCGAAAATGTCTACTAATTTGGTTCCGTGAAAACTAAGATAGACACTCGCTGCAGCGGGATATGTTCTCGGAAGGTAATGTATTGGATAAAAAGAATTTGATAAAATTGATTTTTATTAAATGATAATGTTGACCGGCGGTTTGACTGCATGTATGAATTACACGTTCGAGTGTCAGACCTTTCGAAAACGTTATTACATTCCTTCAAATCGACCGGCTGAGACAGTAGCTTCACCTATCGTGTGACTCCGCGAGTCAAGCCAGGTATTCCGGGAGTAAATCATCTGAACAGTATTGGCAATAGACACCTTATGTCACGGTTTTAATGTTAAAGTAGTGCGTCATTCCATGTGCGAACGTTACCAATTAGTATAAAGTCAAACGTTTTACTGAGGACATTATCCTCCGAATATGCAATCCGCTGTATCGAAAGTATAACATCGTGTTCAGGGACGCAAATTAGTGTACATTTTAGTGATCGGCAACTTTATTTCATGTATGAGTAAGAAGATCGAGTGTCATGCCGTTTTAGAATGTTACCACCTTTTTATAGAGTCGCCCAGCTATGTCTATATTATTAGCTATCCTGGGATTCCAATAGTCAAACCTGGTATATAAGGTGTAAATACGGTGTACAGTAATAGAAATGGATACCTTAGTTCGCAGTTTCTATGTTAAAATAGAACGTCAAAACGTTCGAGAACATTACTAATTGGTATAACGTCCTACTCCTTACTGGATACTTTACCTGTCGAGAACATAACCAGCTGTATAGTGGGTAAAAGTTCGTCTTTAGAGAAACCAATTAGTATTCACTTTAGTGACGTGCACATTATTTTCACATAAGAATTAGAAGATTGAGTGTCAAACCGTTCCAGAACTTTAGCACCTTCTAGAAGCATCGAACTGCTACATGAATAATTTCGCCTAACCTTGTGATTCCGAGAGTCAATTCTGGTATTCCAGGTGTAAATCCACTGACAGAATCGGCATTAGACAGCTTAATACACGTTATGGATATTAAAGTAGAGAGTCAAACTGTTGGAGAACATAACCAAACAGTACAATGTCAATCTTCTTACCGGATACCTCAGCTTCCGAGAACATATACCGCTGTAGCGAGTGTCATGCTTAGTGCTTAAGGAAACAAATTATTAGGCATTATAGCAGAAGCATACCTTATCTTTTTGTACGAACGGAATAATTGAGTATCAAACACATCGAGAACGATGCCACCTTCTATGAAAGTGGAACAGCTAAGTCAATAGCTCCACCCATCCTGATTCCTAGAGCTAAACCAGGTATTCCTACAGTGAATCCGCTGAAGAGTGTTGGCAATAGCCACATTAGTTCGCTGTATGAATATTAATGTTGAGACTCAAACCGTCGGCGAACATTATCAATTGCAATAAAGTCAAACGTTCAACAGGAGACCTCACCTTCCGCGAACGTCAGCGGCTTCATCGAGTGTGCAAGTTCGTGTTCAGGGAAACAAATTAGTACACACTTTAGCGACAGCACCCTATCCTTCATGTACGAATCAGAATATCGATCCCCAAACCGTTCGAGAACGTGAGCACCATCTTTGATAGCCTAACTTCTAGGTCAATAGCTTCACCTGTCCTGTGATTAGAATAATCAAAAGTGGAACTCCGGGAGTAAATTCGCGGAAAATTGTTTGCAACAGGCACCATAAATCACGGTATCAATATCAAAGTAGCGTGTCATTCTGTTTAAGAACGTTACCAATTGCTATAAAGACAAACACTTTAAAGATGGCGTTACCTGCGCAGAAACTAATCCCCCGATTCGAGAGTATAACTTCCTGCTCAGAGAAGGAAATTAGACTCCACTTCAGTGACGGGCACCTTAACTTCATGCATGAATTAGAAAATTGAGTGTCAAACTTTTCGAGAACGTTAACGCCATCAGCGAGTCGCGAATGGCTAAGCCAATTGCTTCACTTATCCTCTGACTCTGAAAGTCAAACCAGATTTTTCGGTAGTAAATGCACTGTACGAAATGGGCAATAGACACCTTAATTAACAGTTTTAGTAGTAAAGTAGAGCGTCAAACCGTTTGCGAGCATTACAAATTGGTATAAATTCAAACGTTTTACCAAAGGACTTACCTTCCGCAAACCTCACCGGCTTCATCGAAGGAATAAGTTCGTGTTCAGAGAAAGAAGTTTGTATCCTTTTCAGTGACGGGCACCTTAGCATCATGTACGAATCAGAAGACTGATGGCCAAACCGCTCGAGAATGTTGCCGCCATCTGTGCGGGTCTAACGTCTAGGTCAACAGCTACACCCATCCTGTGATTCCGACAGACATATCAGGTAAAACGGGAATAAATCCGCTGGACAATATTGACAATTGCCACCATAATTCACGCTATTAATATTAGAGTAGGGAGTAAAGCCGTCGGAGAGCATTACCAATTCGAATAAATTCATTCGTGTTTCCGAATACAGTTCCATCCGAGGACCAAACCCGCTGTAGCGCTTGTCCTGCTTAATGTTTGCGGAAACAAATTAGAAGAGATTTTAGCGGTCAAACACCACATATTTGTGTATAAATATCAGAATCGGGAGTCAAAGCGTTCGTGAACGTTACAAACTTCTTTGAGATACGTATGGCTATGTTATTAGCCTCACATATCCCATGAATCCGACAGACACATCAGATACTCCGGGAGCAAATGCGCTGTACGGTATTTGCAATACACACCTTCGTTCACGATTAGCGTATAGAAGCAGAGCGCAAAATCCTTTGAGAGGGTATTCAATTAGTATAAAGTCAAACTTTTCACCGATGGCCCTACCTTCCGAGAAGCTAACCCGCTGTATCGACGGTATTACTTCGTGTTCAGAGAAGCAAATTAGTATACATTTTAGTGACGCCACCCATAAATTCAAGTATGAATTAGAATATTGATTGTGAAACCTATCGAGATGGTTACCTTACTCTGTGAGAGTCGAACGGCTAGGTCAGTAGCTTCACCTACCCTGCGATTCTGAGAGTCAAGCCAGGTATTCCGCGTGTAAATCCGCTGAATAGTATTGGCAATTGACACCTTATTTCACGGAATGAGTATTTAATGTAGTGAGTCAAACCGTCAGAGAACATTACCAGTTCGTATAATGCCATTCCTTTTACAGAATACCTTACCATCAGAGAACCTAGCGCGTTGTAGCGAGTGTCCTGCTTAATGTTCACGAAATAAAACTCATTGACATTTCAGCGAGCGGGCACCATATGTTTGTGTTTAAATATCATCATCGGGAGGCAAAGCGTTCGAGAACGTTAACACCTTCTTTGCGAGTCGAACGCCTAGGCCAATATTTTCGCCAATCCTGCGATTCCGATAGCCATATGAGGTAATCGGGTAGTAAATCCGCTGAAGAGTATTGGTAATTGACACCTTAACTCACGGTATGAATATTAATGTAGTGAGACAAACCGTTCGAAAACGTTACCAATTCGTATAAAGTAAGTCATTTTACCGAATACCTTACCTTCCGAGAAGCTGAACCATCCTGTCGAGAGTATATCGTTGAGTCAGAGGAACAAATTTCATTACATTTTAGTGACAGACACCATAACTTCATGTATGAATTAGAACGTCGAGTGTCAAATCGTTCGAGAACGTTGCCACCTCCTTTGAGAGTCGAAGTGTTGAGTCAACAGCTTGACATATCCTGTGATTCCGGGAGACAATTCTCCTGCCCGGGAGTAAATCCGCTGAGGCGAACTGGCTATAGACACCCTAATTCACGGTATAAGCATTAAAGTACAGTGCGAAACCGTTGTAGGATGTTACATACTGATATAGAGTCAAACCATTTACCGAAGGCCATATCTTCCGAGAACATAACCCTCTGCATCTAGAGAATAATAGTGCGTTCAAAGAAACAAATGACGATCAATTATAGTGCGCGCACCTCAATTTCATGTATGATTTAGAAGATCGAGCGTCAAATCGCATAAGAACGTTGCCACCTTCTGTCAGAACGCCAACGGCTAAGACAATAGCTACACCCATCCTGCGATTCCGAGAGTCAAACCAGGTATTCCGGAAGTAAATCCGCTGAACAGTATGGGCAATTGACTCCTTAATTCACGGTTGGAATATTAAAGCAGGCCGTCAGGCCGTTGCAGAGCAATACCAATAGGTATAAGGACAAATTACTTATCGAATACCTTACCATCTGAAAAACTAACGCTCTGTATCGAGAGTATAACTTCGTGTTCAGAGAAAGAAATTAGCATTTATTTCAGTGTCTGGGACCTTAACTTCATGCATGAATTAGAAGATTGAGGGCCAAACCGCTCGAGCACGTTACCACCTTGTTTGAGATTCGAGCGGCTGATTCAACAGCCTCACTTATCCTGTGATTCCGTCAGTAATAGCAGGTATTCCGGGAGCAAATCCGCAGAACAGCAATGGCGATAGTAATCTCAATTTACTGTTCGTATACTAATGTACAGAGCCAAACCTTTGTAGAACAATGCATACGGGAATGGAGTCAAACGTTTTACTGAAGTATCTACCTATCGAAGTGCTAACCCGTTGTATCAAGAGTTTAGCATGGTGTTCAGTGGGACGAACTTGCAGATATCCTAGTGTCGCGCACCTTTAATTGATCTAAGAATTAGAATATCGATGGTCAAACCGTTCGAGAAAGATACTGCCATCTATGATAGTCAACCGGACAGGACAGTAGTTTCACCGGCCCTTTAATTCCGATAGACAGACCAGGCATTTCGAAAGTAATTAAAGTGTACACTATTGGTAATGGACACCGTTATTCACGGTTTGAATATTAAGGAACAGAGTCTATCCATTGAAGAACGATTCCAATTGGTATAATGTTAAAAGTTTAACCGAACAACTTACCATCCCAGAACATATCCCGCTGCATCAGGAGTTGTATACATTTATATATACATTTATTATTATTAGCATACATTTTAGTGACAGTCAACTTAATTCATGTATAAAACAGATGATCGAGTGTCACACCGTTTCAGATCGATACCACCTTCTTTGAATGTCGAACGGCCAAGTCAGTAGCTTCAGATATCCTGTTTTTCCGACTGTCATAGCAGGTATCCCCGGAGTAAATTCGCTGAAGAGCATTGGCATTCGACACCTTCAATCACTGTTTGAATATAAAAATACCGAGTCACACAGTTGGAATACTTTACTAATTGCTATAATGTCAAACGTTTTCCCGGAGACCTAACCTTCCGCGAACCTCACCCGCATCAGGGAGAGTATAAATTCGTATTTGGAGAAAGAAATTAAGATTCATTTTAGTGACTCGCACCATATCTTCATATATCAATCTGATGATTGAAGACCAATCCGCTCGAGCACGTTGCCATCCTCTTTCAGAGATGAACGGGTACGTCTATAGCTCACATATCCAGTGATTCCGAAAGACAAACCTGATATTCCGAGAGTAAATACACTGAACAGTTTTGGCAACAGACACCTTCAATTTTTTCATATTTTTTAACGAATGCCTTCACTTCCGAGAAGCTATAGCGCCGCAGATAGTGTGTTGCTTAGTGTAGACGGAAAGAAGTTAGTATACATTGTGGTGAAGGGCACCGTAACTTCAGCTATGAGTTCGAAGATATAGCGTAAAACCGGTCGATAATGTTACCACCTTAGTTCAGAATCCAACGCCTTAGTTATTAGCATCACCTATCTTATGATTCCGTAAGCTAAATGAAGTATTCGGGGAGTAAATACGCTGACCAGTGTTGGCAATTGGTACCTTAATTCGCGGAGTGAATATTAAAATAGAGTGTCACACCGTGTCAGGACGTTACTGATTGCTATAAAGTCAAACCTTTCACCGAATGCCTTACAGTCGGAGAAGCTAAACCGCCGTAACGCGAATATAGCTACGTGTTTAGTGAAACACATTAGTGTGCAATTTAGTGACATGCAGCTTAATTTCCTGTATGAGTTAGAAAATCGAGTGTGAAACCGTTGGCAACCTTTTCCACCTTCTGTGAGACATGAACTGCTATGTTAATAGCTACAACCATCCTGCCTTTCCAAGAGTCAAACAAGGTACTCCGGGATTAAATCAACTGAGCAGTATTAGCAATAGATACCTTAATTAGCGCAGTTAATATTAAAATAGAGCTTCTCACCGTGTGAGAGCGTTACGAGTTGGTATAAAGTCAAACGTTTTACCGCAGGCGTTACCTGTAGCGATCTTCACCCGCTTCATCGAGAGTGAGACTTCGTGTCCATAGAGAGACATTATTTTCGTTTCACAGACGAGCGCTATAATTTCGTATATGAATAAGAAGATTGATGGACAGACCGTTACAGAGCTTTACCACGTTCGCAGAGCGTCGAACGGCTAAGACTGTAGCCGTCTGCAATCCTGAGATTCCTAAAGTTACATCAGGTATTCGGGGAGTAAATCCGCTGAGCAGTATTGGCAATGGAAACCGTAATTCACGGATTGAATATTAATGCAGATGGTCAATCCGACGAGGAACATTACCAATTGGTAGAGATTCACTCTTTTTACCGAATACATATCCATCCTATATCCCAACGCGATGTACCGAGTGGCATGCACAGTGCACGCGAAGACAAATAGGTAGACATTATAGAAGAAGCACACCTTTTTTTCAAATATGAATTAGGAGATCCAGTGTCAAATGGTCCGAGATTCCGTACATTCCGTGAAGCTAACTCGCGGGATCAAGAGTATATCTTCGTGGCGAGTGAAGAAAAATAGTACCAATTTTAGCGACGGGCACCTTAACTTCATGCATGAATTAGAAGATAAATGGTCAATTCGTTCGAGAACGCTACCACCCTCTTTGAGAGACGAGCGGCTTAGTCAGTAGGTACAACTATCATGCGGTTCCGAGGGTCAGGCCAGGATTTCCGGGTATCTATCCGCTGCACGGTATTGGTAATATACACCTTAATTCAGGGTTTGAATATTGAAATACCGCGTCAGGCCGTTTGAGAACGTTACCAATTGCTATAAAGTGAACCCTTCTACCGAAGTCCTTTCTCTCCGAAAAACTAACCCGCGGTATCGAAAGCGTAACTTCCTGTTCTGAGAAAGGAATTAGTGCACATTTCAGAGACGCGCACCTTAACTTCATTTATGATTTGATGGTCGAGTGCCGTTTCGCACGAGGACGATGTCACGTCCTGCGAGAGGCGATCGCATAAGCCAATAGCATCACCTATCTTGCGATTCCGACGGTCATACCAGGAGTTTCGAGTGAAAATCCGCTGAACAGTGTTAGCAATGGACACCTTAATTCACGGCTTGAACATTAAAGTACAGCGTCAGATCGTTTAAGAACGTTACCAATTGGTATAACGTCACATGTTCACCGAGGGCGTTAACTTCCGCGAATCTCACCGGCTTTATCGAGGGTATAGCTTCGTGTACAGAGAAAGGAATTAGTCTTCATTTCAGTGACGGGCACCTTAGATTCACGCATCAATTAGAAGATCAAGTGACAATCCGTTTGAGAACATTATCACCTTCCTTGAAAGTCGAACATATTAGTCAATGGCTACACCTATCCTGCGATTCTGAGTGTCAGACCCAGTATTTCGGGAGTAAGTCCGCTGAATAGTATTGGGAATAGGCACATTAATTCACGGTTTGAATATTAAAAGAGAGCGTCAAACCGTTTTTGAACAGTACTAATTTGTATATAGTAAAACGTTTAATGAACGCGTAAACTTCCGCGTATTTCACCGGCTTCGTTGAGGGTAGAGAGAGGGTACTTCGTGTACAGAGAAAGGAATTAGTCTTCATTTCAGTAACGGACACCTTTATTTCATGCATGAATCTGATGACTGAGGTACAAACTGTTCGGGATCATTACCTCATTGTTTGGGAGAAATGCAGATAAGTCAGTAGCTACAATTGTCCTGTGATTCCGAGAGTCGAGCCAGGTATTCCGGGTATAAATCCGCGAAACACTATTGTCACTAGACACGTTAATTCATGGAATGAATATTAAAGCAAACCACCATACTGTTGAAGAGCATTACATATTTGTGTAGAGTCTATCTTTTAACGGAGAGCCATACATCCGGAGAACCTAACCCTCAGTATCGGGAGTTTATCTTTGGGTTCAATGAAACTCATTTGAATACATTTTAGTGACTGGTAGCATAATTTCATGTATGAATTAGAAGATCGAGTGTCAAACATTTTGAGATGGTAACCACCTCATTTAAGACTCAACCCGCTATGTCAATAGCTTCACATACCCTGTGATTCCGATAGTCAAACCTGGTATTCCGGGAGTAAATTAACTGGACAGTATTGGCCGTAGACACATCAGTTTACTGTCTGAACATTAAAGTAATGGGATAAACTGTTTCTGAGCGTTACAAATGGTATAGAGCCAAATTTTCACAGCTCGTCTTATCCTCGGAGAACCTCAACCGTTGCATCGAAAGGATAATTTCGCGTTCCGAGAAACAAATTAGTATACATCCTAGTGTCGTGAACTTCAATTTCATGTCTGCTGTAGAAGATCTGGTGTCAAACCGTTCGCATACTTTACCACCTTCCTTGATGCTCGAACGGCTAAGCCAATAGCTTCACCTATCCTATGAGCTCGAGAATCCAACCTGGCATTCCGGTAGTTAATCAGCTTAAAAGTCTTGGCATGAGACATCTTAATTCTCGGTTTCAATATTAATGTAGATCGGCAAATCGTATGAGAGCGTATCCAATTGCTATAAAGACTAACGTTATACTGAAGTCCATACCCTCAGAAAGCCTCAATCGCTGTATCGATAGCATAGCTTCGTATATAGAGAAATACATTTGTATACAATTTAGTGACAGAACTTGAATTCATGTATGAATTAGAATACCGATGGTCCAACCGTTCGCGGACATTACCTCCTTCTCTGAGAGAAGTTAAGTCTATTGCTTCACCTATCCTGTGATTCCGTGAGTCAAATCAGGTAATCCGGGAATAAGTCCGCTGAAGACTCTTGGCAATGGACACCTTAATTCACGGCTTGAGTAATACAGTAGAGCGTCTAACCATTTGATAGCGTTACCAATCGGTATAAAGCCAAATGCTTTGACGAAGGCCACAGATTCCGCGAACTACACCGCCTTCATAGGGAGTATATGTTCATGCTCAGAGAAGCAAATTCGCTTTCAATTCAGTGACGGGCACCTAAACTTCGTGCATGTGTTACAAGACCGCTGGTTAAACTGGACGAGAACGTTGCCACTTTCTGTGAGAGACGAATGGCTAAGTCAATAGCTTTAACCATCCTGTCATTCTGAGAGTCAGGCCAGGTATTCCGGGAGTAAATCCGCTGAACAGGGTTGGTAATAGACATCTTTATTCACGGTCTGAATATTAAAATAGAGCGTCAAACCGTTTGAGAACTTTACCATTAGCTATAAAGTCAATAGCTTTACCGACGACTTTACCTTCCGCGCACGTCACCTGCTTCATCGTGAGTATCTTATCGTGATCGGAGGGCAAATTACTGTACATTTTAGTGACAAGCAGATTAATTTCATGTATGAACTGGAAGATCGAGGGTCAGCCGCTCGGGACCGCTACAACCTTCTATCTGATTCGAATGGCTAAGTCTGTAGCTTCACATGTCCGGTGCATCCGAAAGTCATAGCGGATACTCCTGGAGTAAATCCGCTGAACAGTATTGCCAATGGACACCATAATTCACGGTATAAACACTGAATTATTGAGTCAAGCCGCCGGAGAACAATTCCAATCTATATAAAGTCATCCTTCTTTCCAAATACCTATTCTTCCGACGTGCTAGCCCGTTGTATTCGGAGGGTAACATCGTTTTCAGAGAATCAAACTAGTATGCATTTAGTGACGGGCGGTTTAATTTCATGTATTAATTAGAAGATCGATTATCAAATGGTTCGAGAATGTCACCACACTCTTCGAGGGTCGTACGTCTAAGTCAATAGCTTCACCTATCCTGTGATTCCGAGAGTAGTACCAGGTATTATAAAGTAACTCCGCTGAACTGTATTAGGAATAGACACCTGTGTCATGGTTTGAATATTAAAGTAGAACGTGAAACCGCTCGAAGACGTTCCCACCTTCTGTTAGAGATGAACGGCTATGTCAATAGCATCATCTACCCCGTGAGTCCAAAGGACAAGCCAGGGATACGATGAGTGAATCCGCAGAATATAGTTGGCAATAGACCCTAACTCATGGTATCAATACTAAGGTACAGAAACAAATCGATGTACATCGTTACCAATTCGGATAGAGTCAAACGCTTTACCGATGTCTACACCCTCCGAAGAAACTGACCCACTGTATCGAGAGTATAACCTTGTGCTCAGAGAAAGAAATTAGTAATCATTTGAGTGACGGGCACCTTAGTTTCATGTATGAATTAGAAGATCACGTGTTAAACCGTTTGTGAACGGCACGAACTTCTTTGAGTGTGTAACGTCTAAATCAATAGCTTCACCTATCCTGTGATATCGAGAGTCAAACCATTCATTGCGGGAATATATCCGCTAAATTATATAGGCAATGGACATCATAATTCACGGTATGAACTTTAAAGTAGAGAGTCAATCTGTCGGAGATCACTATCAATTGGAATAGTGTCACTCTTGTTACCGAAGGCCTTACCTTCCGAGGACAGATCTCACTGTATGGAGATAATAATTTCGTGTCCAAGGGAACAAATTAGTACGCAGTTTAGTGACGTACACCTTAATTTCATGCACGAATTAGAAAAGCGACCGTCAAATCGTTCTACAACGTTACCACCTCCTTCGAGAGCCGTACCACTAGATCAATAGCTGTACCTACCCTGTTATCCCAAAGGTCAAACAAGGTATTCAGGGCAACAATCCGCTGTATAGTACTGGCAGCGGTCATCTTAATTCACGGTATGAATTCTAAAGCTGATCGTCAAACCGTTGATGAACATTACCTACTCCCATAGTGTCAAACCTGTTACCGAAAGCCTTCCCTTCCGTGAAGCTATCCCGCCGTATCGATAGCATCGCTTCGTGACGAGAGAAACACATATGAATACATTTTAATATTACCATAGCTTCATGTATGAATTACAAGATCAGGAGACAATCCGCTCGAGAACGATTCCACCTTCTTTGAGTGCCGAACGGCTAAGTCAAATGCTTCACGCATCCTGTGGTTTCCACCAATAAATGATAAATAATGAAGCAGTTGTAGAACCTAAGGCTATAGAGTCAGACTCTATCCCGAAGTGTTAAGGTACCCGTCACAACAATGTCAACTAATTTGTATCTTTGAACACGAAGTTATACCCTCGATACCGGGGATTATTTTCTCTGAAGGTAATTTATCAGATAAATAGAATGTCCTTATGCCAATTGGCAATGTTCTCAAACGGTTCTACGTTCTAGTTTGATATTCAGACCGTGAATTAAGGTGTCTATTGTTAATACCGTTCAGCGGATTTACTCCTGGAATGCACGACTTGACTCTCGGAATCACTAAAATATATGAAGCTATTGACTCAGCCGTTCGACATGCAAAGAAGGTGGTAAAGATCTTGAAGAGTTTGATGCTCGATCTCCTTATTCATGCAAGAAATGAAGGTGCCCGTCGCCAGAATGGACAGTAATTTGTTTCTGTAAATACGAAGTTGTACCCACGATACAGCGGCTTATATTCTTGGAAGGTCATGTATCCGGTAAAGAGTATGACGTTAAGCCAATTGGTAACGTTCTCAAACGGTTTTACGCTCTACTTTAATATTCATACAGTGAATTAAGCTGCCCATTGCCAATACTCTTCAGCAGACTTACTCCTGAAATACCAGGTTTGAGTCTCGGAATCACGGGAAAGGTGAAGCTATTGTCTTGGCCGTTCGACCATCAAAGATGGTGGTAACTTTCGCACACTCGATCTTCCGTTTTATACCTGAAATTAAGGTGCCCGCCACTAGCATATAAACTAATTTGTAACTCTGATCGCGAAGCTATACTCTCGATGCTGCGGGGTAAGTTTTTCGGAGGGAAAGATTGTCGCTAAATCGTTTGACATTATACCAATTGGTAACGCTCTCAAACAGTTTGACGCTCTATATGAATATTCAAACTGCGAAATAAGGTGTCTACAAGCAATTCTGTTTCGAGGACTGATTTCACGGTTTTCCTGGGTTGACTCTCGGAATCACGGGATAGATGAAGTTATTCACTTGCCCGTTCCACTCGCAAAGGTGGCGGTAACGTTCATGATCAGTCAGTGTCCCGATCTTCTAATCCATACACGAAATTAAGGTGCCCGTCACTAAAATGTCTACTAATTTGCTTCTCGGAACACGAAGTAATACCCTCAATATAGCGGGCATGCATCTCGGAAGGAATGGCCTACGGTAAAAAGTTAGGCTGTATATGAATGGGTAAAGTTCTACAATGGCTTGACCTCCTGCTATA
>NIJG01000763.1:13869-44603 GCA_002201625.1 Euglossa dilemma | reverse complement strand
TATTCTTTGTACATAATTTTAACATTAATATTGTACAATATTTGTTCTTTCGTAGTCATGTATTAAATTTCATACGCTGCATTTCAGTGTTATGGTATGTTCGATTTGTCATAATTATAAATTTTTGTTTAGAGATTTGTAATTCTTAGTAAACGTGTCTTTGGAAATAGTTGAGTGTACATATATGACAATTTTCTGTCAAGCTTGTTACATTATATGATTGTCTATATGCTTACCTACGAATCCGGTGCGATATGGCTGGATTGGTTTTGTAGTTGCGTTCGCTAGATCGGGGCGACAGTGCCGTTAGGTCCTTTTTAATTTCTCTGATCTTGATATTGTACCGTTTGCATTCTTTCTCTGTTTTCTGTTGATGAGTACATACTCTAACATACTCTTATGATATTTTAGATTTTCTTCAATATTTCAAGTTTTTAATTTCAGAAAATGTATCGTACATAGGAAGTGCCTTTGGAATTAGTTGAGTGTACGTTCAGGTCGATAATTTTTTGAACTTATTGTTATTTTATGATTCTCTGTATACGTACATACGATATCTGTGCAACACGACTAGCGAGGTACTGTAGTTGGGTACGGCAGAACGGATCGGCACTACTGTATGATCTCCGATTATTTCTATAACCTTGATTTTGTACCGTATGAATTTTTTCTCAGTTTGCCATTTATTTATGAATTATGTAATTTACTGTTGTCATATTTTCGATTTCTCTTCAATATTTTCAATCTTGATCTTAGAAAAATGTACTTCTTAGGAAAAGTGACTTTGAAATTAGTTCAGTGTACTCGTATGACATTATTTTGTTCAACTAATTGGTATTTTGTATGATTGTCTGTGTATGTATCTACGCTGTTTGCGCGAGACGACTGGCGAGGTCTTGTATTTGCGTACAACAACTCATTTTCATGTATGAATAGAACAGTAGGGAATCAAACCGTTAGAGAAAGATTCCACCTTCTTTGGGAGTCGAACCGCTAAGTATATAGCTGTACCTAACCTGTGACTCCGATCGTCATAGCAAGTATTCCCTTAGAAAATCCGCGGTTCAGGATTGGCATCGTACACCCTATTTCATGATATAAACTTTAAGGTCTAGAGTCAAACCTTTGTAGGGCGTTACGAATTGATATAGAGTCAAACTTTACAGCGAAGGCCTCACATTCCGTGAAGGTAACCCGCTGTATCGAGTTTATACCTTCGTGTTCTGAGGGCAAATTAGTATACATGTTAGTGACGGGCAACCTTATTTCATGTATGAATAGAATAATCAGGAATCAAACCATTCGAGGACGTACCCAACATCTTTGAGAGTCGGACGGACATATCAATAGCTTCACCTATCCTGTGATTCCGAAAGTCGATCCAGCTATTCCGGGGGTAAAGCTGCTCTGTACTATTGTTCATAGACACCTCAGCTGACGAATTGAACATTAAAGTAACCCTTGAAGCACTCTGAGAGGGATACCAATTTGTATGAAGTCAATTGTTCTACCGACGGCATTACCTTCCGCGAACCTCACCCGCATCATTCCGAGTACATCTTCGTGTTCAGGGAAAGAAATTAGTATTCATTTCGGTGTCGACACCGTGATTTCATGCATGAAGTAGAAGATCGTATGTCAAACAGTTCGAGAACATTGTCGCCTTCTGTGAGAGACGAACGGCGAAGTGAATAGCTTCACCTCTTCCAAGGATTCCTAGCGTCAAACTAGGTCTTCCGGGGGTAAATCAGCTGTACAGTATTGGCAATAGACACCGAAATTCACGGTCTGAATATGAAAGAATACAGTCAAATCGTTGCAGGACTTTACATATTCGCATAGAGTCAAACTTTTTTCAGGAGGCCTTACCTTCCGTGAAAACCAACACTCAGTAGGAGGTGCTCTGCTTCGTGTTCAAGCAAAAATATATGTAGATATTTTAGGGACGGGCACCTTAATTTCGTGTATGAATTAGAAGATCGGGTGTCAAACCGTTCGAGTTCGTTACCAACTTTGTTGCGAGTCGAACGGCTAAGTCAATAGCTTCTCCCATCATGTAATTCCGAGGGCCATACCAGGTGTTCCGGGAGTAAATCCATTGAACAGTATTGGGAGCAGACACCATAATTCACGCTTTGAATACTAAAATAGAGCGTCACAACGTGTGAGAACGTTTCCAATTGCTATAAAGTCACACGTTTTCCAGAAAGCCTTACCTTGTGAGAAAGTAACCCGCCGTATCGAGAGTATAACTTCGTGTTTAGAGAAACAAATCAGAATACATTTTAGTGATGCCACCTTAAAATTATTTATGAATTAAAGTATCTAGGATCAAACGGTTCGAGACCATTACCAGCTTCTTTGAGAATCGAACGGTTAAGTCAACAGCTTCACCAATCCTGTGATTCCGAGAGTCAAAGAAGGTATTCCTGGAGTAAATCCGCTGCGCAGTATTGCACTAGATATCCTATTCTCAATATGAATAACAATGTAGGGTGTCATGCCATGGAAGTACTCTTTAAAGGTCTTAGCTTACAAGAAACTAACGCGCTATATCGAGGGTACGTCCTCGTGTTCAGAGAAGCAAATTACTATACTTCATAGTATCGGGCACCTTATTTTCATGTATGAGATAGAATATCGAGTGTCAAACTCCTGAAGAACAATACTAGCATCTTTGGTAGTGGAATGGCTAAGCTTCACGTACCTTGTGATACGGAGAATCAAACCGTGTATACCGGTGATAAATCCGCTGATGGGTATTGGCATTAGACACCATATTTCACCGTATAAATATTAAGGCACAGAGCCTACCCGGTTGAGAACGTTACCAATAGGAATAAAGTCAAATGGTTAACTGTATTCCTTACCCTCCGATTCCCATCGCATTATATCGGGAGTATAACTTGTAGTTCAGAGGAAGAAGTTTGTAAACACTTTAGTGACAGGCACCTTATCTTCATGTATGAATATGAAGTGGGGTGTGTCTAACCGTTCGAGAACGTTGCCATCTTCTGTGACAGAAGAACGGCTATGTCCATAGCTTCGCGTTTCCAGTGATTCGGAGAATCAATGCAGGTATTGTTGGAGAAAGTCCGCTGATCAGCATTGCCAAGAGACTCCATAATTCACGGTTTGTATAGTAAAGAAGAGTGTCTAAACGTTTTAGAACGTTGCCAATTGGTATGAAGACACACATATCAGAGATGCCCTTACCTACCGAGAAACAGGTCTGCCGTTTCGAGTGTATATCTTCGTGTTCAGATGTATGAACTGGAATACAATTTAGTGACGAGCACAGTAATTTTGTGCATGAATTAGAAGATCGAGGGTCAAACCGTTCGGGAACGTTACCTCATTCTCTGAGAGACGAACGGTTAAGTCAGTAGCTACACATATCCTCAATTACAATAGTAAAACCAAGCATTTCGATAGTCAACAATCTGTATACCATTAGCAATGGACATCTTAATTCACGGTATGAATGTTAAGGTACAGCGCCTAACATGTGTAGAACTTTACCCATTGGTATAGAGTCAAACTTCATGCGAAAAACCATACCTTCCTAAAAAAAACCTACCGCAAAAAAATAAGTTTCTGCTCAGAAAAACACATTACATTACATTTTCGTGACATGCACGTTAATTTCAGGTACGAATAAGAAGATCGAGAGCAAGGCCATTCAGCATCGATACCACCATTTTTGCGTGTCGTGTAGCTAAGTCAATATCGACACGTATCCTGTGATTCCGAAAGCCACACAAGTTACTCCAGGAGTAAATTCGCTGAACAGTATTGGCAATAGACACCTTAACTCACGGTTTAAATTTAAACTAGATGGTCAATAATATTGAGAACGTTACCAATGGGTACAAAGTCAAACGTCATTTTGTCCTCACCCACCGAAGGCCTATCCCGCTGTATCGAGAGTATAATTTCGTGATCAGAGATACAAATTAGTACACATTTTAGTGGCGGGCCCCTTAATTTCATGAATGAATAACTATATCGTGTGTCCAACCGTTCGGTAAGGTTAACACATTCTTCGAAAGTCGCACAGCATATTCAATAGCTGCAGCTGTCCTGTGGTGCCGATAGGCTAATCAGGTATTTCAGGAGTAAACTAGCTGATGGGGAATGGCAATACACACCTCAACTCACTATATGAATATTAATGTACAGCGTCATACCGCTGGAGAATGTTACCAATTAATGTTACATCCAATTCCTTACTAAACACCTCTCCTTCCTAGAACCGAAACCGCTATAGCGGTTGTCATGCTCAGTACTCACGGAAGCAAAGTAGTAGTCATTTTAGCACACGGACGACATCTTCTTCATGTATGAATTAGAAGGTCGAGTGTCAAGCCGTTCGATAAAGTTATCAGATTCTTCGAGTGTCGCACAGCTTAGTCTGTAGCTTCACCTATTCTGTCATTTGAAGAGTCAATCCAGGTATAGCTGGAGTAAATCCGCTGATGAGTTTTGGCAACGGAATCCTTACTCCATGGTTTGCATTTTAAAACAGAGCTTCACCCCGTTTGATATCATTACCAGTTACTACAAAGTCAAGCGTTTTACAGAAAGCCTTACGGGCCCGGAAGCAGACCCGCCGTATCGAAGGTATAACTTCATCGATACAGAAAGACGTCAATATAAATTATAGTGACGGAACCTAAATTACATACATGAATTAGAAAATCGGCGGCCGAACCGCTCGAGAACGTTGCAACGTTCTGTGTGAGACGAATGCCTAAGTCAATATCTTCACCCATCCAGCGATTCCAAGAGTGAAACCAGGTATTCCTAGAGAAAATCCGCTGAACAGTATTAGTAATAGACACCTTAATTCACGGATTGCATATTCAAATACAGCGTCAAACATTTCGAGAACATTACCAATTGCTAGAAAGCCAAACGCTTTACCGAAGACCGTACCATCCGAAAAAGTAGCCCGCTGTATCGAGAGTATGACTTCGTAATCAAAGACACATATTAGTATACATTTTAGTTACGGGCACCTTGACTTCATGCATGAATTGGAAGGTCGAGTAGCAAGCCGTTCTAGAACGTTACCACTTTCCTTGGGAGTCCAAGGGCTAAGTAAATATCTTTCCATATCCTTAGATTCCGAGTGTCACGCCAGATATTCTGGGAGCAAATTCTCTTTAAAGTATTGACTATAGACACCTTAATTCGCGGTATGAATATTAAACCTGGCCGTCGAGCCGATGTAGAACATTACCTATTCGTGTAGGGTTAAACTTCATACAGAATGCCATAACCACAGAATAGCTGACAAGCTGTATCCACAGTGTAACACCGTGTTCAGGAGTACGAACTGGTATACATGTACCGACGAGCATCTGATTTTCATGCATAAATTAGTCGATCGAGTGTCAACCCTTTCCAGAAGTTGCCACCTTATGTGAGAGACGAACAGTTAAGTCAATAGCTTCACCTATCCAGAGATTCCGAGAGTCAACACGGCAAAACTGAGAGTAAGTCCGCTGAAGAGTTTTGGCAATAGACGCCGTAATTCGCGGTTTGAATATTACAGTGCAGCATCAATCAATTTGAGAGCGCTACAAATTGGTATAAGGTCGATCGTTTATCAAATGGCCTTACCTTGCGTGAGCTTCACCGGCTTCATCGAGAGTATAAGTTCGTGTACACAAACAGAAATTATTGTTGATTTCAGTGTCGGGATCGTTAATTTCATGTGCGAATTAGAAGATGGAGTGTCGAACCGTTCGAGAACGATACCACCTTCTGCTGAGTCAATACCTTCACCTATCCTGTCACTCGGAGAGCCAAAGCAGCTATTCCAGGATTAATTCCGCCGAACCGTATTGGCAACAGACACATTAATTCAAGGTATGAATATGAAAGGACACCGTCAACCCGTTGTAGGACGCTACTCATTGTTATAAAGACAAACCTTTTACCGAAAGCCTTGCCTTCCGAGAACCTGACCCGCTGTATCGAGAGTATAACTTCTTGTTCAGAGAAACAAATTTGCCTTCATTTCTGCGACGTGTACCCCAACTTCATGCATGAATTACCAACTCGAGTGTAAATCCGTTTGGGATCATTACCACCATCTGTGACAGACGAACGCCTAAGTCAATAGCTTTACCTATTCTGTGATTCCAAGAGTCAAACAAGGTATTCGCGGATTAAATCCCCTGTACACTATCGACAGTAGACATATTAATTCACGGTATGAATATTAAGGTGAAGAGTGAAATCTTCGGAGAACATTACGTATTGGTATAAATTCATTCTTCTTACCGCTTACTTTACCTTAAGAGAACTTAACCCGCTGTATCCAGGGACTTACTTATTGATCACGGAAATAAATTGATACACATTTTGCAGTCGTACAGCACATGTTCATGTATAACTATCAAATTAGAGAGTCAAACCGTTATACAACGATACCACTTTCCTTGAGAGTCGAACGGCTATGCCAATAGCTTCATCTATACAGTGACGCTGAAAGTCAAACCATATATTCCGGGAGTAAATGCGGTTGACAGATTTGGCAATAGACACCTTAATTCACGGATAGAATTTAATGCAAAGCATTATTCAATTGTAGACCGTTACCCATTGTTATAGAGTCACACCTTTTCCCGAAGGCTTTACCTTCCGAGTACCAAACACGCTGTATCGAGAGTATAACTCCGGCTTTAGAGATGCAAGATAGCATGCACTTTTGACACACGTACCTAAATTTCATGTGTGAATTAGAATATTCCGGGTCAAAACATTCGAGAACGTTCACACTTCCTTTGGGAGTCCAACGGCCAAGTCAATAGCTACACATATCCTGTGATTCCCACAGCCAAGTCGGGATTCCGGTAGTCAATCCACTGTACAGTATTGGCAATAGACACCTTACTCCGCGGTATGAGTGTTAAAGTAGCGAGACAAACCGTCGGAAAACTTTACGAATTGGTATGCCGACAAGCTTCATACCGTACACCGTACTTTCCGCTCACCTATCCCGCTGTAAAGAATGCATAAATTCTGGATCAGAGAAGCAAATTAGTTAACATTTTAGTGACGCGCATCTAAATTTCATGTATGAATAATAAGACCGATTGTCAAACCGCTTGAGGTCGATTCCACTGTCTTTGTGAGTCGAATGGCTGAGTCAACAGCTTCACGTCTCCTGTCGCTCCGATAGTCAAACCAGGTATTCCGAGTGTATGTCTGCTGAAGAGTGATGGCAATAGACAGCACGAAATGGTATAAGTCATTCTTTTTACCTGATACCTTGCCTTCCAAGATCTTAACGTCATGTCTGAAATAGAAGATCGAGGGTCAAACCGATCGAGAACGTTACCACCTTCCCAGGGACATGAACTGCAACGTGAGCTGCTTCACATATCCTGCAATTCCGAGAGTCATATCAGGTAATACGGAAGTAATCCGCTGAAGAGTATTGGCAATTGACACCTTAATTCACGGTTTGAATATTAAAGCAGAGCGACAAACCGCTAGATATCATTTCCAATTGGTACAAAGTCAAACATTCTGCAGGTGACCTTTCCGATGTGACGCCAGCCAAAATCCAGCCGTCGCATCACTGTGTGACGCCAGCCAAAATCCAGCCTACGCACCACCGGAAACCGCACATAAAATAACCGTAACCAAATTTGCAAAAATTCAGCCATAGCATTACGTGAATCCGCTCAAATATCAATTGTAGCAAAATCAGCCATAGCAAGCCAACACATGACCAGAAACCGCCTAATCAACTGGAAAATTATAATATAAAAACCGAGCACAAACGAATAAATCAGTTCTACATTGTACCTGAACCAGAACGTTTCTACATTCGTATTCCTATTCTGAAATCATACGTTAAATATTTAAAATTATTCAATATCTATATAACACTTATTTTGCGGAATAAGTATAAATATAAGATACCTAGTTTCTTCTAAAAAGGGTCTCCTCCATCAAGGTTGATGTGCCGCCCGTTTATATTTTAGTTTAATACTTGGCACGTATTTCCCCGGGACAAAATTTGCGATCCTGCAGGGATAGGATACGACAAACACCAGCAAATCCACCTGAGGAGCAACGGAAGTACCTTCTCCACGGAGCAAGAAGAAAACCGGACCAAGGTCAGACCTGCAGGGAACTTGCATTGAACCGAGATAAAAACTTTCAAACATGTCTAAAGACCAAATACCCGAAAGCGCATTAGATAAAATACTAGCAACCTAAGAGACAATGCTTAAACAATTGGAAAGAATGCAAGAACCAATAACCGGCTTAGAGGCACGACAAGAGGCTAACGCTAAGTGAACTATATTTCACAATTCTGCGATATCAAATCTAACAGAAGCAAGAGAGAAATAAGATGTGAAGTTCCAAGCCCAACAGCAGGAATTACTGGGACTCGCAAGCACTATGGGAATCAACGCACGGGAATGCATACTCCGCACTGAACTAAGTCCCACTGACGACGAAACAACAGCGACCGCCATAACTGGGCATGAAACAAGTAAACCATTCCCATCCGCCCAACCTACAGAATACCAACCAATGAGAAACACAGCGCACGAAACAGTACTGATGGACACAACCAAAGCTTTACGAAGCGTGGCAAACCAGAACGGAGTGGATGATATCGCGAGAGAAGAGTTCATCAAAACGGTATGCTTTGCAAGACACAGAATATTCGACCAACCAATGCTTCTGCGGATGATTATAGCAGAAAAAATTGTCGGTCAAGCAAAGAATGCCATCAGGTTTTGTCAGATAAATACCTACGAAGATTTATACGAAGAACTACGATCGAAGCTAAACAGGAAGCAGGTAACACAGAAACATGGCTTAACGAGTCAAAACGAAACCAGAATATACCTATACCTGGACTTCCAACGTCTTCAAGACACATGACAAAACCAAACCTAGAATACAGAGGGAATCCGAGACCCAAAATATATACCGAAACTAGTAGACAATTAACCCAATGCGCTGCAAACATTGCCAAAAAAGAGGATATCCGCAGTCACAATGTTACCTATTAAAGAACACAAATTTTCATGGAGTCCAAATAGGAAATATTCCGCCAAGAATAAACATGCTGAGATTAAAATATTACGCTACACCCCAGGCGAGCTACGATGCATGGAAACAAAATTCCCGGGAACCAACTGACGAGGAAGATTTCTCATTGACACCGAAGCACGAGCCAATCTCATCAACAGAGGATTGGTCAGAGACCCTATAATGTTAGAACAAGATAAAATAATTCAATTAGGTTCCATGAAATAGAGAATCTCTATCTACGCACCTGTAAAAGATGGACAATTAACACACGAATTACTAATAGTATAGGACAACATCCCATTTACAGAAGACGGAATAGTAGGAATACCCATTATAGAAAAATATCATCACACAAACAGCAACAAGTAACTCCAACTTTATAACGATGTTTTTGAATTACAGGCGACTCCTACCACCTAGAGTGTCTCCAGTAGACGATCAGTTACCTACGTAGTTAAGCTCGACCATGACCCTCTTCGTGTTTGCTTCTTTAATAATGGTGAGCAAGATATTCAAATTGAGAATCACAGTCAAATAGACTCAGATAATGCCAAAATCACAGAAATATTGACCACGCTTTGGCTCCATGACATAGAAGAAGGATTAAGAGGACCAATTAAGAAAATTGTATGCAATTACCATAACATCATTTCAAATGACAATGAACATTTACCCTGTACAACATTAACGCAATACGACATATTCGTAAAGATAGACAGACTGACAGTATTGAATCATTCAGGACTCCAAAATGACACATATAAGAGTTCTAGAGCTAAATTAATGAAATGATAGACAAAGGTATAATAGAAGATTCAGACTCACCTTATAATTCACCAGTATGGGTAGTGCCCAAAGTACTGGATGCGTCTGGCAAACAAAAATGGAGAATTGTGATTGACCTTCGGAAGTCAAATGAAATCACCAATCGGGATGCATATCCACTTCCGCAAGCCGATGACATATTCGCCCACTTAGGAAATGCTAAAGTCTTCAGTGCATTGGACCGGACGTCAAGCTTCCATCAAATACCTAAACACTAACCACAAAAAGTGCACTGCTTTCAGCACGACGGACGAACATTGTTACCACAAAAGAATGCCTTTCGGTCTAAAAAATGCGCAAGCCATATTCCAAAGAATAATGGACAGCGCATTACAAGGACTGATTGGCTAGTATTATTTGTATATTTAGATGATATAGTAATACTTAGAAACACAACAGAGGAGCACAATCGCAACCTAGCAATAGCATTTAACAGACTGAAGGAAGATGGACTTATGATACAGTCTGACAAATGCGAATTCCTGAAACACGATCTCGCGTACCTAAGACACAACGTCACTAAAGATGAAATCAAACCAAATCCAAAAAAGATGGAATTTATAAAAAGTTTCCCTAATCCTACAAACATAACGAATGTAAAATCATTTCTTGGATTAGTTGCATACAATCGTAAATTCAATAAAAACTTCGCCAACTTCGCGAAACCCCAAACGATTTTATCCCAAAAGGAAACTCCCTTTCAATGGAAAGAAAAACAACAATCATCATTTAACACTTTGAAAAATGAACTATGCCAGCAACCTACATTGCAATACCCGGATTTTATCAAGACATTTGTACTGACTACGGATGCCAGCAACGAAGGCATAGGAGCTGTGCTCTCATAGGACGCACGTACCTGCAGTTTCATCTCACCCACCCTGAATTCCGCAGAAAGAAATTATACTACCACGGATAAAGAGCTATTAGCTATAGTTTGGGCGATCAAATAGTGAAAGACGATAAGGTAAGCATCAAAATGCAAACAATAAACCCGGAAGAAATAACGGATTCCCTACCAGTACGAACTAGGAAGCCCATCAACCATGACTAATGATGACCTGCTCGAAGTATATGAATGTTGGAAAACATCACCGAGCAAGAATGCGCCACTCAAACTGGAAGCTGGCAAACCACATTGGACCCAAGTATCTTACGACCTACTAGGACAGTTAGGAAAAAGATTGGTTACACAAATTGCATGCACTCGCGACTTTGCGTCAAAAACCAGAAGAACATAAATTTCGGCAATCAAGACATCATCAAGGTACTGGACATTATCAATATACAACTAATGCTAAGATTCTCAATGAACACATGAAGCAAATCCTAAAGGAATCCCAATACCTACATCAACATACAGGTGAAAACCGCACGAATGAACTAATCACAATCAAATATTATTGGAAAATCTCAGAAAAAGGTGTAACAGAAAACATATGAAGCTGAAAAACCTGTCAGACGAACAAACTAACAAGGGTAAGACCAAGAGAAGTGGCAGTGATAACCGATACACCAGAAAACCCAAACGACAAAGTAGGACTCGACATTACCAAGGTCCAAATCAGAAAACCAGTTTATACTCTCAATACAGGGCTGTTTAGCAAAATACCTACTGCTGATACCTTTAAGGAACCATCAAGCTTCAACATTAATCAACTCCCACCTAGATCAATACGTATACATATTTTCCTCCCCAAAACATATACGAACCGACCAAGGACAGAACTTCGTATCTAAATTAATGACAGAATTTGAAAACATGTTTAACAAAAAGCATACAAAAACCACCAGCCTTCATCCGCAGTCAAATGGTAGCCTCGAAAGATCTCATGCAAAAATAAAGGACGTTCTGAGAACTAATATTGTTCAACAACAAAATGATATGGACGAAAAACAAAATGTGTTAGCCTAGCTTACAACACGACGATTCATACTCTTTTTGAATTAACGTTTGGAAGCCGAGCCAATCCACCTGCTGCTATAGTAATTGCCCCTAATTTACCTTTAGACAATTTGGAAGAACTATGGAAACAAAGATATCTAGAACACTTAGAACACGCGAAAGGAATAACTGAAAAAATAAATAGAATTATAAAGCTTCACAAGATAGTAAAATCAATCTTAAAAGGTATATGCAAGAAAGTATGCTTATTACTTTTGCATAATAAAGGTAAAGCTAATATACTCGATCAGGAATGGGTAGGACCGTACGAGATATTTGAAGTTAGAAACCCTAATTATGTTATTTTCATATATGCTATACTAGTTACAGTACTCGGGAATAGAATCAAACCATATTATTCCAGATCCAACTAACCAAAGGGAAAGACATAATAACTCGAGAGGTAGAAGCAGCCAAATTGCAACGCAAGAAATTGAAACCGCGTACACATATCATACACAAACAAAAAACACACTAAGAATTATCTGACACTATGGAACAGATATATACCATCATGCGCAACCTAAAATGATACTGCAAACAGCAACAAACAGACTGTCAATCTACAGACTATCAAACTATAAAGGAAAAGGTTAATAATCTCCAACGACGATTTGACAAACTACGAATGCTGCTACACCATAGACCAGAAAGTGGACCTATCAACGCCATAGGTAGTATATCTAAACCATTATATGCAACACTGGACGAAACTGACCTGAAACTTGTGAATGAAATTCAAGACAAACTCTATGACATACAGAATACAATCTCTCAAATAATACAGAACCAAACAGCATTAATCAGCAGCTTCATACATAATGAAGCATCACAACACGTATTAGATAGAATTACTCAAGGGGATACAAGGATAGGTCAAATAGAAAATGAGGAACACTTAATCGATGCATTATTAATTATAGAAATAATATTGTCCGTCCCAGCTAACAGAATCGATGACTTTTACCTCATGTAACATTAGGCAAAAAGGTTATAATAGAGACAATATTCATACCTATAGATACATTTACAGAAACAATGGAGATATTAACAACTTCCCATCATTAATTCATAGAACCAACCATACCGAACTTTCATCGATAATCGACATATGCGAATTAGTTCTAGCAAGTGAAGAAGACACTTCGATATACCAAATTAGAACTCCAATATTAGAGAAAGGACAATGGAAGCTTGTAAAATACTTCGCTCTAGCCATAAATCTGCTGAGATATTCATGTACTCAATTATGATCCACGAATGTGCGCTAATACGAACATCCGCACACATAACAATAGATAGCGAACAATTCCGAGCACCATGTAAACCAACTAGTATAGGATTAGTTTGTCGAAATATTCAACCGGAACGGTACGGCAAAAGAGAAAATTTGTGGAAATCAAATTGCAGTACGGCTATATTCAAGATAGATCGCCTAACGTTTATACTCATGAAAATTAATAACAAATTCATTACAATTCCCGAGAATAGTATAACAAATTCGGCGATATGTACACCACATGAATCGCTTCACCTAGAGAAACCTAGCATAGTTTCAGTTAAATACTCATGTACACTTTCATATGAAGAAAACACAATGTAAATAGGAGAAGTATAGATAGAAGCAATCATAAAAATAAGCAACTACAATATCCCATATAATTTAGGCACAGAAAAAATTGGACTTATATCAAATAAAATACCCATAATACCCGAAATCACTCCAAATTTTAACAACTACAAATACAATCTTGACCAATTAGACCAACAAATCAACAAAATGCAAACCCAACATAGACTCACCACACGAACCAATGAATCATACTGTAAACTTACCCATATAGGAAGGATATCATTAGTGTTCGTTACTGGCTACACTTTGTATAAAACAGGATTTCTATAGCGCAACATTCCTGCGAAATTATGTACAAAGATATGTTGTAATAATAACCAAATCACGATACATACAATTACTAACGCAGTAATACAAGTACCAACACAAATACTACGAAGACCTTGTGTAAATTTCCAAGACCTAGAAAAAAACGAAGAATCAGTCATGCAGATCAAACCCGAGATCATACGCTTCGCAGGAGTGAAGAATAATCTAAGAATGGGGGTGCGACGCCAGCCAAAATCCAGCCAACGCATCACCGTGTGACGCCAGCCAAAATTCAGCCTACGCATCAGCGGAAACCACCCAGACAACAACCATAGCAAAATTATCCCAAATTTAACCATCACATTACCGGATACCGCTCAGATATCAGCCGTAGCAAAATTAGCCCAAGCCAGTCAACACATGACGAGAAACCGCCTACTCAACCAGAAAATGATAATATAAAGTCCGAGCAGAAACGAATAAATCAGTTCCACATTATACCTCAAGCAGAACGTTTCTTCATTCGTATACATATCCTGAAAACCTGCGTCAAATATTTAATACTATTAAATAGTAAAATAGTAAGAAAATAAAAATAGTAGGAATAAGTATTAATATAAGAAACCTAGTTTCTTCTAGAAAGGGTCACTTCCACCAAGGTTGATGAGCCGTCCCTGTAAATTGTAGTTTAATACTTGTCACGAATTTCCTAGTAACACCGTCCGAAAGCGAAACGCGTTGTACCGAGAGTATAACAAGGTGCTCAGTGGTATAATAGAGTATAAATTTTAGTGTCGGGGATCTTAATTTCATGTATGAACAAGAATTTCTGAGTCAAACCGATCGAGTCCGATGCAACCTTTTTTGCGAGTCAAACGGCTAAGTGAGTACTTACACCGATCCTGTTATTCCGACAGTCAGACCAGGCATTCTGGGAGACTATACACAGTGCAGTATTACCAATGGACACTTTAATTCATGGTATGAATAGTAGAGCGTTAACACTTTTTACATCGTTACCAATTGGTATATTGTCAAACATTTTACCGAAGGCCTTACCTTCGGAGAATCTAACCCGAAGTATCGAGTGTATAACTTCGTGTTCTGAGAACGAAATTGGTATCCATTTCAGTGACGGGCACCTTGACGGCTTTACACAAATTGGTAATGTTGACCAATGGTTTGGCGGCCTGCTTTCATATTCGAACCGTGTGTTAAGGTGTCAGTTGCCAATTCTGTGCAGCGGATTTACTCCTGGAATATCTATTTCACTCTCGGTATACCAGCATAGGTGAAGCAATTCACTTTGCCGTTCCTCTCTCTGAGACGGTGGCAACATCCTGGTGCGGTTGGACGTCAAATATTCTAATTCACACTTGAAGCCACGGTTCCCGTCACTGAAATGGATAGCTATTACATTATCTGAACACGATCTTATACTCACGATACAGCGGGTTCGTTTTCCGGAGGGTAAGGTCTACGATAATACGTTTGACTTTTTACCAATTGATAACGCTCTCAAACGGTTTGGCGATCTACCTTAATATTCATACCGAGAACTAGGGTATCTAGTGCCAATACTCTCCAGCTGATTTACGCCCGGGATACATGGTTTGACTTTCGAAATCACAGAATGGGTGAACCTGTTGACTTAGCTGTGCCTCTCACAAAGGAGGTGGTTACGTTCTCGCACTGTTTCACCCTCGATCTTCTAATTCATACATGAAATTTGGGTGCCGACACTAAAATGTTCTACTACGTTTCACTAAACACGAAGTAATACTCTCGATAAAGCGGGTTAACATCTCGGACGGTATAGCCTTCGGTTAAAAGTTTGACTGTACACCAACGGGCAACGTTGTACAACGGATTGACTGTGTACTTTAATATGAATACCGTGAAATAGGGTGCACGATAACAATAATGTACAGCGGATTTACTTCCGGATTACCTGATTTGACTATCGGAATAACATGATAGGTGAGGCTATTGACTTAGATGTTCGACTGTCAAAAAAGGTGGGATCGTTCTCGTTGGAATTGACTCTAGATTATTCCGTGCATACCAGAGGATAAGGTGTGCTTCTGCTATAATGCCGAATAATTTGTTTCCGTGAGCTCTAAGCATGACACTCGCTACAGAGGGATATATCCGTGGAAGGCAAGGTTTCCGGTAAAAGTGACTTTATGCAATTTATACTTTAATCAATTTGGAAATGTTTTCCGAAGAATTGACCTTCTACCTTAATGTTCAAACCGCAAATTAGGATGAAAATTGCCAATGCTGTACATTGGATTTGCAACCCGAATACCTGATTTGGCTCGCGGAATCTCATTATTGATCGAGCTATTGACTTAGCTTTGCAACACTAAAAACAGGTGGTAACGTTATCAAACGGCATGACGTTCGATCTTTTTTTTCATACATGAAATTGAGGTGCGTGACACTAACATGTACACATGTCTGTCCCTCTGAGCACGAAGTTATACTCTCTATACGACGGCTTAGCTTTTCGGAGGCAGGGCTTTCTGTGAAGTGTTTGACATTATACAAGAACGAAACGATCTACGACGGTTTGAATCCGTACTTTAATATTTGTACTGTGCAATAGGGTGTATAAGGCCATTACAATACAGCGGACCTACTTCCTGAATACCAGGTTTGACTTTCGTTATCACAGGATACATGAAACTACTGACATATCCGATCGACCCTCAAGCAAGTCGGCATCACACAACTCATAGCTGAAATTAAGGTGGCCGTCACTAAAATGTAAACTAATTGATTTCTCTGAACACGAAGCAATACTCTCGATATAATGCATTAGGCTTTCGGAGTGTAAGGTCTTCAGTCAAACGCTTGACTTTATACCAATTGGTAACGATCTCAAACGGTTTCATGCTCTACTTTAGTATTCAAACTGAGAATTAAGGTGTCAATTGCCAATACTGACCAGCGTACTTACTCCCGGAATACTTAGTTTGACTCTCCGAAACGCAGGATATGTGAAGCTATTGTCGTATGTGTGCGATTCTCTAAGAAATTGGTAACGTTCTGGAACGGTTTGCCTCGCGATCCTCCCATTCATACATGAAACTAAGAGTTCCAACACTTATATGTATACTAATTTGTTTCACTGAATACAAAGCAACACATTCCCTGCTGCCAGTTATATTGTAGGCAGTTAAGGTAATCTGTAAAAAGTATGACTCCATGCTTACCTGTAATGTTCGCCGACAGTTTGACTCTCTACTTTCATACCCAAACCGTGAAGTAAGGCGTCCATTGCCAATACTGTTCAGCGGACTTCCTCCTGGAATTCCAGGCTTGATTCTCTGAATCAGACTTAGCCGTTCGTCTCCAACAGAAGCTGGCAACATCCTCGAACGCTTTGATCCTCGATCATCTAAATCACTCCCTGAATTTAAGGTGACGTCGCTAAATTTTATACTAATGTGTTTCCCTATACACGTATCTATACTCTCGAAACGGCTAGTTAGCTTCTCGAATTGTAAGTGAAATCGGTAAAACGATTTGTATTATAGCAATTGGTATCATTCTCAAGCAGTGTGACTCTCTATTTCAATATTCGAAATGTGAATTAAGGTGTTTATTGCCAATACTGATAAGCGGACTCTTAGAATCACAATTATGGACAAAGCAAGAGACTTAGCCGTTCGACTATCAACGAGGGTGGGATCGTTCTCGAATGGTTTGGCACTCGATCTTATAATTCATACATGAATTTAAGGTGCTCGTCACTAAAGGGGAGAATGATTTCTTTCTCTAGGAACGAAGTTATACTCTCGAAGCGGCAGGTAACCTCCTCCGAGGTGTTTATCGGTAAAGCGTTTGACTCTATACCAATAGGTACCGCTCTACAACGGCTTGACTGGCTGATTTTATATTCAAAACGAGAACTAAGGCGTCTATTGCTAATACTCAACAGCAGATTCACTCCCGGAATAACTGATTTGGCTATCTGTATTGCAGGGTAGATGAATCTACTGACTTGGACGTTAGACTCCCAAAGGTAGTGGAAACGTTCTCCACGGGTTTGAATCCAGATTATTTTATTGATACACGAAAATAAGGTGTCCGCCTATTAATAAGTCTACTAATATGAATCCGTGTGGACTATGCATGATACTCGCTACTGCGGGTTAAGTTCCACTTGGTAATGCTCTAGAACGGTTTGACGATGTACAGTAATATTCATACCGTGAACTGAGCTGTCAATTTCCAATACTCCTCAGCGGATTTCAAATTTCTCCTCAATGGAAGACCGAAAGACAAACCAGGCATACCGAGAGTCAATAACGTGTACACTATTGGCAATGAACACCTTAATTCACGGTTTGAATAGTAAGGTACAGAGTATATCCCTTGTAGAACGTTACTTATTGGTATTGCGTCAAACATTTTTCCGAAAGCCCTACCGTGCGATAAGCTAATCCGCCGTTTGTACAGTATAACTTTGTGTTTACATAAACACACTGGTATACTTTTTAGCAGGCGGAAACCTTCTTTTCATATGTGAATAGCAGGATCGGCTGTCAAAGCGCGAGAGAACGTTGCCACCTACTGTGAGAGTCGAAATGCAAATTGTGTAGCAACACCTATCCTGTGATTCCATGGGTCAAACCAGGTATACCATCAGAAAATCTGTTTTGCGGCATGGGTATTACGCACCCTATTTCACGGTATAAATATTAAGGTAAAGAGTCAAACCGTTTTAGCATATTACCTATTGGTGTAGTGTAAAACTTTTAACCGATGTCCTTACGATCCGAGTAGCTATCCATCTGTATCGAGAGTATAACTACGTATACATGCAAGCAAATTAACGTACATTTTAGTGACGTGAACCTTAATTTCATGCATGAGTTAGAAGATCGAGTGTTAACGCTTTCGAGAATGTTACCGCCTTCCTTGAGAGATGAACGGCTAAGTCAAAAGCTCCACCCGATGTTTGGCTCCGAAAGGCAAACCAGATGTTGCGGAAGTAAATGCGCTGTACTGCATTGGCAATAGATGCCTTAGTTCACGGTTTGGATATTACAGTAGGGCGACAAACCGTTTAATTGAAGACCTCACCGTCCGAAACCATAACCCGCTGTATCGAGAGTATTGCTACGTGCTTAGGGAAACACATTAGTATACAATTTAGTGGCGGCATCTTAAATTCATGCATGAATTAGTAGATCGTGGATCAAATCTCTCGAGAACATTATCACCTTCTGTGAGAGACGAACGGCTAAGTCATCAGCTTCGCCTATCCTGTGATTCGGAGAGTCAAGTCAGGTATTCTGGGAGTAAGTTCGCTGAAGGGCTTTGGCTATATACACCATAGTTCTCGGTCTGAATATTACAGAAGGGCAACAAACCGTTTGAGAGCGTTACCAATTGGTATAAAGTAAAACGTATTACGCACGCCCCCACATGTCGAGAATCTCACCGGATGCATCAAGAGCAAAACTTCGTATTGAGAGGAAGAAATTATTCATCACTCCAGTGACGGGCTCCTTGGCTTAGTGTATGATTTAGACGATCGACTGTCGAAACTTTCGGAAACGTTACTACTATCTATGGGACGCGAATAGCAACGTCAGTAGCTTCACGCATCCTGTGATTCCGAGAGGCAAACCAGGTAATCCGGACGAAAATCCTCAGAACAGTTTTAGCAATAGACGTTTTAATTCAGGGTTTCAACATTAAAGTAGTGCGTCCAACCGTTTGAGGGCATTACCAATTGGTAAAATGTCATTTGATTTACCGCAGGGCCTATCTTCCGCGATCCTCACCGGCTTCATTGAGAGTATAAGTTCGTGGTCAGAGAACGAAATTAGAATTCATTTCAGTGACGGTCACCTTGTCTTCATATATGAATTACAGGATTGAGAGCGAGGAAGTTCAAGAACGTTAACGCAATCTTTGTGATTCGAAAGGTTAAGTCAACATCGTCACCTATCCTGTGACTCCGAGAGTCAATCCTGGAATTGCAGAACTATATACGGTGTACAGTATCGGGATTAAAAACCCTACTTCCCGGTGTAAATATTAAAGTTCAGTATAACACAGATGTGCATCGTTACCTATTGGTAGAGAGTCCAACTTTTGACCGAAGGCCATAACTTCCGAGGAGCCTAACCCGCTGTAGAAAGTGTTTCGCTCTATGGGATCGGAATTAAATTATTAGAAATTATACCAGGCGAACACCTCATTTTCCTGTAGGAATTGTAAAATCTAGTGTCTAACTGTTCGAGTACGCTGCTACATTTTTTGCTATTCGCACAGCCTTGCCAATAACATAATCTATCCTGCGATTTCCAATTTTATACCAGGTGTCCCTGGTGTAACTCCGCTGAACTGTATTGGCAACACACATCTTAATTCATGGTATGAATATTATAGTAGTGCGGCATACTGTTTCAGTTCGTTTCCAATTAGTATAAAGTCAAACGTTACACTGAAGACCCTACTCTCCGAAAGCCTAATGCGCTGTATCTAGAGTATAAGTACGTGTTCAAGGAAACAAATTAATATATATTTTAGTAACGGGCACATTAATTGCATGTATGTGTATGAAGATCGAGGGTCAAACCGATCGCGAACCTTAGCGCTTTCTGTGAGCCACGATCGGCTATGTCAATATCTGCATCTATCCTGTGATTCCGAGGTTCTAACCAGATATTTCAGTAGTAAATCCAATTAACAGGTTTGGCATAAGATACCTTAATGCACGGTCTGAATGCTAATGATTAGCGTCAATAATTATTAGAACGTAACCGATTGGTATAAAGTCAAACGCTTTACCGAAGATCATACCCATCGGAAACTGAGCCTGCTGCATCTGGAGTACGAAATAGGGTTCAGAGGTACAATCTAATATACATATTAGTGACGGGCACCATAATTTAATCTATAAATTAGAAGATCGCGTGTAAAACCGATCTGAATGTTACCAACTTAGTTGAGAATCGAACGCTTTAGTTACTAGCATCACTTGCCCCATGATTCCGACAGAGAAGCTAGGTGTTCCGGGCGTATGTCCGCAGCACAATATTGGCAATAGACAACTTGATTAGCGGCATTAATATTAAAGTAGAGCGTCCCTCCATTTGAGATCGTTACCAATTGGCGTAAAATCACACGTTTTACTGAATACCTTACCCAACGAACGTCTAATCCGCCGTATCGAGAGTATGAAATTGTGTTCAGAGGAACATACTACTATACATTATAGAGGCGGGAACCTGAATGTCATATATGACATATATTAAAATATCGATACCCAAACTGTTCGAGAGCGTTACCACCTATCCCTGTATTCGGTGAGTCAAACCAGGCATTTCAGGAGTTCATCCGCTGAAAAGTATTGGTAACAGAGACATTAATTCAAAGCGTGGATATAAAAGACACACGTCAAATCATTGTAGAACGTTACCTATTCGTCTAGAGTCACACTTTTTACCGGACGACTATCCTTCCGAGAACCTAACCCGCTGGAGCATGTGCCTAGCACAATGTTCACGGAAACACCCTAGTAGAGACTTTAGCAGACGCACACCTTATTTCCATGTATTAATAGCAAAATCGGGAGTCAGACCGTTCGAGAACGTTGCCATCTTTTTTCTAGCCGCACAGTTACTTCAATAGCTTCACCTATCCTGCGATTCCATGAGTAAAACCGGGTATTCCAGGAGTGAAACCGCCTAACACTATTGCCAAAAGACACCATAATTCACGGTATGAATACTAAGGTAAAAACCGTCGGTGACCATTGCAGGTTGTTAAAATGTCATTCTTTTTACAGATTACCTTTCCATCCAAGAACATAACCGGCTGCAGGGAGTGTCTTGCTTTGTGTTGGGAGTAACAAATTAGTATTCATTTTGGTGACGAGAACCTTAATTTCATGTATTGTTCGTCAAACCGTTTGACACCATTACCAATAGCTACAAACACAAACATTTTACGGAATGCCATTCATTCCGAGGACCTGACCCGATGCATCGAGAGTATAACTTCGTGTTCAGAAATAGAAATTAGTATTCATTGCAGTGACGGGCACCTTATCCTCCTATACGAATTAGATGATCGAGGGTCAAATCGTTGGAGAACGTTACCACGTTCTTTGAGAGTCGAAAGGCCATGTCAGTAGCTTCAGCTATCCTGTGCTTTCCGTATTGCTAAGTGAATAGCTTCATATATCCTGTGATTCCGATAGTCGGACCAGTAATTCCGAGCGTCTATCCGCTGTAGAATATTGGCAACAGACATCTTAATTCACAGCATGAATCATAAAGGATAGAGTAATACCGTTGTAGAACGTTACTTACTGGCATAGAGTCAAACTTTTTACAGAAGGCCGTACATTCCGTGGAAATAACCCGCAATACCGAGATTATAGCTTCGTGTTCCGAGGTGCAGGTTAGTATACACTATCTGACGGCCACCTTATTTTAATTTATGAGTTTGAAGGCAGATGGACAAACTGTTCGAGAACGTTACCACCTTCTTTGAGAGTCGATCTGGTATGTCAATAGCTCCATCTGTCCTGTGACTCCGAAAATGACACCGTGTATTCCAGCAGAACATACCCTTTACAGTTATAGAACAAGACACCTTAATTCACGCTATGAATACTCAAGTAGATAGTCTAGCCTCGGAAGCACGTAACGTATTTGTATAGAGTCAAACTCTTTCCCGATGGCGGGACCTCCAGAGAAGCTAACCCGCTGTATCGAGCGTATAACACCGCGTTCAGAGAACCAAATTACACAACATTCTAATGGTGGGCACCATAACTTCATGTATGAATAAGAAGATGGAGCGTCAAGCCGATAGAGAACGTTCTCACCTTCTATGAATATAACGCTTCTATGTAAACAGCAGTACCTCTCCTTTGATTCCGAGAGGCAATTCAGGTATTCCAGTTGTAAATCAGCTGAACGGTATAGATTTAACTGTTGGTCTCAAACGGTTTGACGCTTTACTTTTCTATTCAAACCGTGAAATAAGGTGTCTATTGCCAAAACTCTTCAGCGGATTTCCTCCAGCTACACCGACTTTGTCCTTCCGAATCACTGGATACGTGAGGTTATTGACTTAGCCGTTCGTCCCACACAGAAAGTGGTATCGTTCTCGAGGTGTTTGGCCCACAATGATCTAATTTGTACATGAAGTTAAGGTGCCCTTCACCGAAATGAATTAGAATTGTCTTCAGTGAATACGAACCTATAATCTCAATGGAACCGGTGGAGTTAGCGGAAGGTAAGGCATTCTGTAAGACGTTTGACCTTATACCAATTAGTAATGGTCTCATACATTGTGAGGCTCTAATGTAATATTCAAGCCGCTAATTATGGTGTCTATTGCCAATATCTTTCAGCGGACTTACTCCCGGAACACCTGGTTTCACTTCTCTGAATTACAGGATGTATGAACCTATTGACGTAGCCGTTCTAATCTGTATGAACGTGGTAGCTTTCTCGAACGGTTTGACGCCCGAGCTTCTTATTCATAATGAAATTATGTCGTCACGAAAATGTTTACTAACTTGATCCTCTGAACGCGAAGTTATTCTCTCGATGAAGTAAGTGAATTTAACGGAAGCTATGGCATTCGCAAAACGCTTGATTTTACGGTAACGCTCGAAAAAGGTTCGACAGTCTACTTTAATATTTCTACCGTGAAATGGAGTGTCCTATGCCAATACTGTGCAGCAGATTTACTCCCGGAATACCTCAATTGATGCCCGGAATAATAGGGTAGGTGAAGCTGTTGACGTAGCCGTCCGATTCGCAAACCAGGTTGTAATGGTAGCGAACGGATTGACACTCGACCTTCTAAATCATACATAAATTAAGGTGCCCCTGAGTGAAGTGTATATGAATTTTCTTCCCTGAACACGAAGTTATACTCTCGATACAGCGGGTTAACTTCTCGGTAGATATGGCACCGGCAAAAAGTTTGACTCTATACCAATATGGAACGTTCTACAACGGTTTGATACCCTACTTTAATACTCGCATCGTGAATTAGGGTGACTATTGCGAATACTGTTCTGCGCATTTACTCCCAGAATACCTGGTTTGTCTCGCAGAATAATTGGTTGAGGTGGTGCTGATGATATAGCTTTGTGTCTCCCGACGAACGGGGTAACGTTCCGGACGGGTTTGACCATAGATTTTGTAATTCATACATGAAACTATGGTGCCCATTACTAAAATGTATGTCAATGTGCTTCTCTGAAAATTAAGTTGTACTCTCGGTACAGCGGGATACGTTCTCCGAAGGTCACTTTTTCTGCAAAGAGAATGGCTTTATAACATTTGGTAATGTTGTCCAACGATTTGACTCCTTACTCTAATACTCATGCCGACATTTCAGTTGTCACTTGCCAATGCAGTACAGCGTATGTACTCCTATTATTCGTGGTTTGATGTACTCCTGTGATACCAGGTATTGCTCTCGGACATGCAGGATAGGTGAAGCTATGGGCATACACTAAGCATACTCATACTCAGCGGGTTATATTCTCGGAAGGTAAGAACTTCGGTAGAATGTGTGACACTATATCAATTGTTCATGATCCCCGACAGAATGACATTCTAATGTAATATTCATACCGTGAATTATGGGGTCCATTGCCTATATAATTCAGCGAATATACACCCGTAATGACTTTTTTGACTCCGAGAATCACAGGATGGGTGAGAAGCTATTGCATCAGTTATGCGACTCTCAATGAAAGTGGTAACATTGTCGAACTGAGTAACGTCCTATCTTCTTATTCATACAGCAATCTAAGGTCCCTGTCGCTAAAATATATACTAATTTTATTCTCTGAACACTACGTAATACTCTCGATACAGCGGCTTAGGCTTTCTGAGTGTATGGATTTCAGTAAAACGTTTGGCTATATACTGATTGCTATCGTTCTTAGACGCCTTGACGCTTTACTTTAACATTCAAACCGTGAATTAAGGCGTCTATTGCCAATGCAGTACAGCGCATTTACTTCCGCAACATCTGGTTTGTCTTTCGGAGTCAAGGAGCAGGTGGAGCATTTGACTTAGCCGTTCATCTCTCAAAGAAGGCGGTAACGTTCTCGAAAGCGTTAACACTCGATCTTCTAACTCATGCATGAAATTAAGGTTCACGTCACTAAAATGTACATTAATTTGCTTGCATGTATACGTAGTTATACTCTCGATACAGAAGGATAGCTACTCGGATCGTAAGGACATCGGTTAAAAGTTTTACACTACACCAATAGCTAATGTGCTACAACGGTTTGACTCTTTACCTTAATATTTATACCGTGAAATAGGGTGCGTAATACCCATGCTGAAAAACAGATTTTCTAGTTGTATACCTGGTTTGACCCTTGGAATCATAGGATAGGTGTTGCTACAGAATTTGCATTTCGAATCTCACAGAAGGTGGCAACGTTCTCTCGCGCTTTGACTGTAGATCCTGCTATTCACATATGAAAAGAAGGTTTCCGCCTGTTAAAAAGTATACCAGTGTGTTTATGTAAACTCAAAGTTATACTACACAAACGGCGGGTTAGCATATCGCACAGTAGGGCTTTCGGAAAAACGTTTGACTTTATAGCAATTGGTAACGTTCTGAAACGGTTTGACGCTCTAGTTTAACATTTAAACGGTAAAGTTTGGTTTCTATTGCCTATGCTACACAGCGGATATACTCCTGATATACCTGGTGTGACTTTCGGAATCACAGAATAGGTGAAGCTATTCTCTTAGTTATACGATTCTGAATGGAGGTGGTAACGTTCTGGAGCTGTTTTCCTCTCGATCCTCTCATTCCTATAGGTAAATAAGGTGCGCTTCTGCTGTAATGCCTACTAATTTGCTTCCGTGAGCACTAAGCATGACTCTTGCAACAGCGGGTTAGGCTCTAGGAAGGTAATGCATTTGGTCAAAAGGATGACACTATATGAACTGGTAATGTTCTCCGACGAATTGACCTTCGAGTTTAATATTCATACCGTAAATTAGGGTGTCTGTTGCCAATACTGCACAGCGGATTGACTCCCGGAATACCTGATTTGACTAGCGGAGTCACAGGATATGTGAAGCTATTGACCTAGCCTTTCGGCTCTTAAAGAAGGTAGGACCTTTCTCGAACTGTTCGACTCTCGATTGTTCTATTCACTCATGAAAATAATGTGTCCGCCAGCTATAATATATACTAATTTGTTTTCGTGAATACAAGGCATGACACACGCTGGAGGGGTTAGATTCAAGGAAGGTAATGTATTGTGTATAGAGAAGGACACTATACCAATTCGAAATGTTCTCCGAATGATTGACCTTCTACTGTAATATTCGTACCATGAATCCATGAATGAATGTGACTATTGCCAATACTGTTCAGGAAACTTACTCCTCGAATACCAGCCTTCAATTTCGGAATCACAGGCTAGATGAAGTGATTGGCTTTGCCGTTCCTCTTTCACAGTATGTGGCAACGTTTTCGAATGGATTGACGCTCGATCTTCTATTACATACATGAAATTAAGGCGCCCGTCACAGAAAGGAAGACAAATTTCTTTCTCTGATCACGAAGTTATACTCTCGATGATGCGGGATAGGTTCTAGAATGGTAAGGTCTTTACTGAAACCATTGACATTATTCCAATAGGTGACGTTCTACAGGGGATGGACTCTGCACAATGAATATTCATACCGTGAATTCAGGTGTCCATTGCGAATAGTGTACAGTTTCATGAATCTCAGAATGCCTGGTTTGTCCTTCGGAATCACAGAACAGGTGAAACTACTGACATCATCGTTTGACAATCAAAGAAGGCGGTAATCATCTCGAACGGTGTGACGCTCTATATTAATATTTAAACCGTGGTTTATGTTGTCTATTGCTAATACTGTTCAGCGGATTTACGTCAGGAGTACCTAGTTTATCTCTCCTAATCAAAGGTCAGGTGAAGCTGTTGGCTTAGCCGTTCGACTTTCACAGAATGTTCTCGATCGGTCTGATCATCTATCTTCTAATTCACGCACGAAATTCTGGTGGGCGTTACTAATATGTATACACGCTTGTACCTCTGAACACGGCGTTATACTCTCGATACGTCGTTTCGGTTTTTCGGAGGGTAAGGCATTCTGTGAGATGTTTGGCCCTGCACGAATAGGTAATGTTGTACAACACCATGACGGTCTGCTTTAATATAGTAATCGCGAGTTGAGGTGTCTATTTCTAATTCTGTTCAGCATATTTACTCCTGGAATACGTTGCTTGATCCTCGGAATCACAGGTTAGGTGTTACTATTGGCTCAACCGTTTGTGCCTCACAGAAGGTGGCAACGTTCTCGAATAGTTTGACATTCGATCTTCTTACTCATACATGAAGTTAAGGTGCTCGTTACTGAAATGGTGACTAATTTCTTCTTCTGACACGAAGTTATACTCTCAAAACAGGGAGTTTGCTTCTCCGTAGGTAAAGCCATCTGTAAAGTGTTTGACTTTATTCCAACAGAAAATGCGCTCAAACGGCTTGGCGCGCTTCTTTACTACTCAACCCTGAATTGATGTGTCTATTGGCAACATTGTTAGCGGGTTTACTACATCAATGCCAGGTATGACTCTCCGACCATCTGGATAGGTGATGCTATTGATATAGCCGTTCGATTCTCACATAAGGTGGCAAGAATCTCGAACGGTTTGAACCTCGATATTGATATTTACACACAAACATGTGTTGCTCGTCCGTTAAAATATTTACTCATTTATTTCCGTGTATATTAAGCAGGACACTCGCTACAGCGGGTTCGGTTCTCGGACGGTATGGTACTCGGTAAAAGGTATGACTTTATGCGCACTGGTAACGTTCTCACGCAGTGTGTCGCTCTATTTTAATATTCACTCAGCGAATTAAGGTATCTAATTATATAATGTACACGGCATTTACAACCGGAATATCTCGTTTGACTTTCGGAATCACAGTATAGGTGGAGCTATTGATTTATCCGTTCGACTCGCAGACAGTGTGGCAATGTTCTCGAACGGTTTGACCATGGATCTTCTAATTCATACATGAAGTTAACGTACCCGTCGCAGAAATGAATACCAATTTCTTTTTCCGATGCTGTAGGTTAGATTTTCGGAGGGTATAGTTCTCGGTACGGCGATGGACTTTATACAAATTGGTATCGCTCTCAAACGATTTGACGTTCTACCGCAATATTCAAACCGCGAATTAATGTGACTATTGCCAATACTTCATAGCCGATTTACTCCTGGAATGCCTAGTTTTACTCTCGGAATCACAGGATAGGTGCGACTATTGATTCAGGCGTTCGATTCGCAACGAAGGTGGTCAGGTTCCCGATCCGTATGACACTCAACCTTCTAATTCATCCATGAAGTTAAGAAGCATGTCACTAAAATCTTTACCAACTTGATTATTTAGGCACAAAATTAAACTCTCCATGTAGCGGATTAGTTTCTCGGAAGATACGAACGTCGGTAAAAGATTTGTCTGTATACAAATACGTAACGTCCTTGAACGGTTTGACTCAGTACTTTGATAATCAAACCCGGAATTACGGTGCCTATTGCCAATACTTTTCAGCGGATATACACACGGCACAGCTAGTTCTACTCTCGGTATCGCAGTATAGGTGACGCAATTAACATAGGTGTGCGACTCTCAAGAAGGGTGGTACGTTCACCAACGATTTGACTGTCCATATTCTTATTCAAACATGAAATTAAGGTGCCCGGCACTGTAGGAAATAATAGTTTGTTTTTGTACACACAAATATATGCTATCGATACAACTGGTTAGATTTTCGCAGGGTGAGGTCCTTGATAAATCTTTTGTCTTTATATCAACTGGAAACGTTCTCAGACGGTTTTATGCTCTACATTAACATTCAAACCGAGAATGAAGATGTGCCTCTGTCTGTGATGAGGTCTGTGCCTCAGAATCACAGGATAGGTGCAGCTATTGGCTTAGCATTTCAGCGCTCATGGAAGGTGGGATTGTTGTTGCACGGATTGACACTCGATCTTTCCATTCATACATGAAAATACGGCGGCCGTCTGCTAAAATGTCTACTGATTTGTGTCCGTTAGCACTAAGCAAGACACTCGATACAAGGTGATATGTTCTCGGAAAAGATGATTTTCTGTAAAAAAAATGATCATATACAAAATTGGTAACATTCTACGACGGTTTAACTCTCTACTTTGATATTTATACCGCGAGTTATGGCATCTCACGCCAATACTGCGCAAGGAATTTACTCCTGTTGTAACTCGTTTGACTGGCGGAATCACCCAATATGTGAAACTATTGCCATAGCCATTCGATTTTCAACGAAGGTTGTATCGCTCTCTAACGGTTCAACACACGATCTTCGAATTCATACCTGAACTTAAGGTGGACATCCAGAAAGTATATACTAGTTTGGTTCTCTGGACACGAAGGTATACGCTAGATACAGCGGGATAGTTTCCCGGGAGATAAGGCCTTTGGTAAATAATTTGACTCCATATAAATAGGTAACGTTCTACAGCGTTTTAACGCTCAGCTTAAGTAATCAGTCCGTAGAACAAAGTGTCGATTGCCAATACTTCTCAGTGTAGTTACTCACGGGATACCTGGTTGGAGACACGGAATCACAGGGCAGGTGAGACTTTCGAATTAGCCGTTCAATTGTAAATGCGGGTAATAACGTTCTCGAACAGCTTGAGTCTCGATGTTGTGTATCATACGTGAATTTAATTTGACGACACTAAATTCTACACTAATGTGTTTTCCTAAACCAGAAGCTAAACTCTCGATATGGCGTGTTAGGTAAGGGATACGGTTAAGCGTTTGACTTTATGGCAACTGCAACGTTCACACGCAGTGTGACGCTCTATTTTAATAATCAATATCCGAATTATGGAACAAAATGACAATACTGTACAGTGCAATTACTGCCGGAATATCTGGTTTGACTTTCGGAATCACGGGATGTATTACGCTATTCACTTACCCGTTCGGATCTCAAAGAAGGTGGCAACGTTCTCGAGCAGATCGACCCAGCATCTTTTAATTGATGCATGAAATTGAGGTGCCAATTACTAACATGTGTACTGGATCCTACCTCTCAACATAGATTTATACTCTCGATAGAGGTGATACGTTTTTCGGAGGGTAAGGTCTTCTGAATGAAGTTTAACCCTACACGAATAGGTATTGTTATGAAACGGCTTGACGGACAGCTTTAATATTCAAACCGTGAATAAAGGTGTCTATTGTCCATACAGTTCCGCGTATTTACTCCAGGAATACCTGGTTTGCTTCCCGAATCACAAGATAGGTGAAGCTATTGACTTAGCCTTTCTGTTCCCACAGAAGGTGGTAGCGTTCTCGAACGCTTTGACGCTCGATATTATAATTCATACATCAATTTAACGTGCCGTTACTAAATTGTATACAAATGTGTATATGTTTATAGCAACATCTGGTCTGACTTTCAGAATTACAGGATATGTGAAGTTACTGTCATAGCCGTTTGAATCTCAAAGAAGGTGGTAACTTTCCCGAAAGGTTTGACCCGTAATCTTCTCATTCATATATGACTTTAAGATGCGCGTCACTAAAACGTATTCTAATTTGTTTCGCTGCACACATAACTATACCCACGATACTGTGGCTTATGTTCTCGGACGGTAATGTATCCAGTAAAGAGTATGACGTTATGCCAATTAGTACCATTCAAAAAGGGTTTGACGCTCTACTTTAATATTCATACCGTGAATAAAGGTGTCTACTGATAATACTGTCAAGCGCATTTTCTCCTGATATACTTGGTGTGATTTTCGGAATCACAGGATAGGTGAAACTATTGTCTTATATGTGCGAATCTCAAAGACCGTGGTAACGTTATCGATAGGTTTGACCCTCGATCTTCTAATTCATATATGAAATTAATGTGCCTGACACAAAAACTGATAATA
>NIJG01000761.1:43331-57049 GCA_002201625.1 Euglossa dilemma | reverse complement strand
CTAGCAGTGCCATTCCGCCCTGCCGTACGCAACTACAAGTCAGCGCCAGCCGTGACATTCCGGCAGCGTACAAACGTATACAGACTATCATTCTAAATAACAATATCATTAACAAAATATTGCCATTAACGTGCACTCATCTAATTCCAAAGGCATTTCAGCTAGCATATACAATTTTTCAAACAAAAAAATTGAAAAGTTTGAAAAAATCGAAAATATTATAACCGTATATTACGAAATGTATAAGTATATGGGAGAAAACTGCGACCCAGCTCGTAACATCCTTAACCTTGATGTTGAACCGTATGCATTCCAGCGCAGTTTTTTTTATTTATATCTACAAACTGTGATTTATTATTATGGTATTTTCCATTTCGTTCAATATTTCCGAATTTTCATTCCCAAAATGTTGTTTTTTAGAGAAAGTGACTTCGGAATTAGTTGAGTGTACGTAAACGACAATATTTTGTTAAATTCATGGTCATTTTAAATGAATGTCCCACCTGCGTACCAACGCTGCCGTAGTGACACGATGGGAGTGGTCTCGTAGTTCCGTTCGGTACAACGGAGCACACTACTGGTTAGTCTTCCATAACTTCTTTAATCTTAGTGTTGTAACGAATGCATTTTTCCAGCTTTCTATTCATTACTACATATTGTAATTTACTGTTATGATGTTTCAGATTTTTTTTTAAATTTCCTATTTTCAATTTAAAAAATGGTACCTTTATTTAAAGGTGTCTTCGAAATTAGATGAGTGTACGTTGACGAATATATACTGTTAGATATATTGATATTTGATATCATCATCTGTACACGTGCCCACGCTGCAACAGCGACACGTCCTGCGAGATGTTGCAGTTACGTATGGCTGTATTGAGTGGCATTATTCGATTATCTTCGCTAATTTCTTTAAACATGGTTTTTTACGGTATGCATCTTTTCAACGTCTCCCATTTCTTTATACACACTGTAACTTACTGTTCTTCTATTTTAGATTTTGCTTACATAATTATCTGCTTTAAGTATAAAAAACTGTATTTCTTAGCAAAAGTGTCTTTGGAATTAGTTCAATGTACGGTTTTGGCAATATTTAGATAAAAATATTTTTAATTTATATGATTGTTCGTATACGCACCCATGGTGCTGGCGCGACATGACTGGCGAGGACATGTATTTGCGTGTCGCAGGGCAGAGTGGCTCTTCTGGCTGGTTTTCGATGATTTCATTAACCATAACCTTGTATGGTTTGCATTGTATCCCAGTCTGACATTTGTTTGTACGAACTGCATTTTACTGTTATGATAATTTCGATTTATTTCAAAATTTTCAATCTTTTGTTTAGAAAGCTGCATTGCTTAGCAACAGTTTCATTGGAATTAGATGAGTGTGCGCTTCTGACATTATTTCATTAAACTAATTGTTATTTTACATCATTGTCTATATACGTAACAACGCAGCCGGTGCAACGCGACAGGCTTGGTTTTGTAGTTGCGTACAGTAGGGCGGAGTGGTACTACGGGGTGGTCTTTGTTAATTTCATTAACCCTAATATTGTCCCGTATGCACTTTCCCCATGTTTTATATTTATATATACATTCTATAATTAACTGTTATATTTTCAATTGATCTCAAAATATTCAATTTTCAGTGTATAACATTGAATTCCTTAGTAAAACTGCCTTTGCAACATGTTGAGGGTACTTTTTTGGCAATATTTTGTTGAATTTTATGTTGTATTATATGATAGCTTCTACACGAGCTTACACTATCGGAACCAAACGAATGGAGTGATCTTGCAGTTACGTATGTTAGATCGTTGCGGCGCAACTCGCTCGCCACAGTATGCCTATCGGCACTGCGATTCTTTGCGAACGGATTGATGTTGTAGTTGTGTACGGAAGATCGGAGAGACACCACTGGACAATATACCTTGATTTCTTTATCTTTGATTTTGACCCGCATCCGTGTCTCCCCATGTTTCCAATTTATTTATACATTCTCTAATTTACAGTTATATTTTCGATTTTCATCAAAAATTTTTAATTCTTTTATTGAAAAAGCTGTATTTCCCAGTATCGGTTTCTTCCAAATTGGTTGAGATTCCGCTTATGACAGTACATTGTTATGCTTGTTATTACCTTATATGATAGTCTGTACAAGTACCTACGCTGTCCGCGTGACGCAGCTGGAGTAACCCTGAAGTTGCGTTCTGTTGAATCGGGAGTCGCTACTGTATGGTCTTTGTTAATTTTTTTAACCTTGTAATCCATTCTTTCGCTGTTCTCTACTTATTAATACATACTGTAATTTTACTGTTTTGATACTTTCATGATTCTCAAAATTCCCAGTTTTTAGTACCAATCATTGCACATTTTATGAATAGTGTCTTTGGAATTTGTTGAGTGTACGTTTATGATAATATGTTGTTAAATTCTTTGTTATTATCTATGATTGCCCCCATATGTACCTATGCTGCCAGAGCGACACGACTAGATTCGTCTTGTAGTTGCGATCGCTGCATCGGAACGACAGGTCTTGATGCTGTTCGTTAATTTCGTTAACATTGATGTTGTACTGTATGCGTTTTGTCCATGCCATCCATTTACTTATGCTTACTGTTATTTACTGTTATGATATTTTTAATTTTTTTTCAAAATTTTCAATTTTTATTACAAAAAATTGTATTTCCTTGTAAAAGTTTCTTGTGAATTATGTGAGTGTAGATTTGTGACAATATCATGATATATTCATTGCTGCTTTATATGATTGTCTGTATACGCACTACCGATGCGGCAGCTACAAGGCTGGCGATGTTTTGTTGCTACGTACGGCAGTTCGGAGCTGCACTACTGGATGATCCTCGTTAATTTCGTTAACCATGATTCTTCACCGCATGCATTTCATGCTAGTCTCCTATTTATTTATACATACTGTAATGCACTGTTAGGATATTTTCGATTCTTTTCAAAATTTTCAATTCTAATATTAAAAAATTGTATTTATTATTACAAGTGTACGTTTATGAAAATATTATGTCGACTTCTTTGTTATTTTATGTGATTGATTGTACACGTGCGTACGATTCCGGAGCGACACGGTCAGAGTTGTGTTGCAGTTGCGTACGGCAGTCCTATGCGCCATACTGGATGGCCATTGTTAATTCCTTGTATCTAGATCGTATGCAGTATGCCTTCCTTCGCAGTTTCCTATTTATTTATATGTACTGCAACGTACTGTTATGATAATTTCGATTTTATTCGAAATTTACAATTTTTGATTTAAGAAATTGCATTCCTTACTTAACGTGGCTTTGGAATTAGCTGACTGTACGTTTATGACATTATTTGGTTAAGCTTCTTGTTATTTTATATGATTTTCTGTATACGTACATACGCTGTTGGGCCGACACGACTGGTGAGATCTTGAAATTGCGTAGCGTAGACTGATTCGGCACTACTGGATGGTTCTCGTTAATTTCTTAAACCTTGACTTTGTACCGTATCCATTTTCCCCCTGTTTTCTATCTATTTAAAAACACTGTAATTTTCTGCTATGATATATTCGTTTTTCTTCTAAATTTTCAATTTTTAATACAAAATATTTGATATCTTAATAAATTGCCTTTAGAATTAATTGATTGTATGCTCATGACAATATTTTGTTAAGCTTATTGTTATTTTATATGATTGGCTGTATGCGTACATACGCAGTGGAAGAGACACGACTGGTGAGGTCTGGTATATGCAATCGGGAGTTCATAGCGACATTACTGTAGGGTCTACCATAATTCCATAAACAAGATTTTGAACGTATGCATTCTTCCCCAATTTTCGGTTTATTTCTACGTTCAGTAATTTACTCCTATGATATTCCCGATTGATTACAAAATTTTGTACGTGTAATTCGAAAAATTGTACCCTTCAGTAAAAGTGCCTTTAGAATTATCTGCATGTACGTTTATAAATGTATCATCTTCATCTTATTGTTACTTCATATGACTGTCTGTGTACGTACCTACGTGTACTTTTTACGAAAATTGCCTTTTGAATCAGGTGAGGTTATTATTGTATGTAATTGTCTGTATGAGTACCTACGCTGTCGGAGCGAGACGGCTGAAGTGTTCATATAGTTGCGTTCGGTATTTCGCAGCGTCACTGCTGTACAGTTTCGGTTAATTCCTCCACCTAGGTTTTGTACCATATACATTCTGTCGCAGTTTTATATTTATTTCTACATTCCGTAATATGCGGTTATGGTACTATCGATTATTCCAAAGTATTCTATTTTTAGTATAGAGAATTTAGAGTATAGAATTTCTTACTCAGGGTGCAATTTGAATTGGTTGAGTGGACGTTTACAACACTGTAACGCCAGCCAAAATCCAGCCAACGCATCACCAGACGCATCTTCCAGACGGCAACCATAGCAAAATCAGCCAAAGCCAGCCAAAATATCACCAGAAACCCTATTACTCAACCAGAAAATTATACTATGAAAACAGAGAACAAACGAGTAAAGCAGTTGTATATTATACCTCAAACAGAACGTTTCTACATTCGTATACCTATCCTGAAAACCTACATTAAATCTTTAAAACTATTCAATATCTGTTATACACTTATTTTAGGGAATAGGTATTAATATAAGAAACATAAATTCTCTAGAAAGGATCTCTTTCACCAAGGTTTAAGAGCCGTCCGTTTATATTTTATTTTAATACTTGCCACGTATTTCCCCGTTACACCAATATATACAACAACAAATTCATCAAAATACTTACAGGTACGTGCATTCAACTAATTCCAAACTCACATTTTTTAGAAAATACAATTTTTGACATTAAAAATTGGAAAATATGAAAAACATCGAAAATATCATAACAGTAAATTACAGTATGAATAAAGAAATGGACGACTGGGAAAGAATGCATACGGTACAATACGAAGGTTAATGCAAGGTTATACAAGTTAACGATGATCACGAAGCAGTGTCGCTCCGTTATAGCGTATGCTACTACTAGATAAAATCAGCCGTGACATTCCGCAAGTGTAGGTACTTATACTGACAATCGTATAAAGTAATATTATGTATAACAGGATATAGTTATAAACATACAGTCAAGTAATTCCAATGCCACGTTTGCTGAAAAATATAGTTCTTTAAACAAAAAATTGAAAATTTTGAAACAAATATGAAATATTACAACAGTTAATTTCAGTGTGCATTGTAAATGGATAACTGCGGAAAGATGCATACGGTACGATATCAATGTTTAGCAAATTCACGAAGACCATACAACACTGTCACTCTGGAAGCGTAGGTATGTATACGGACAATCGTATAAAACTACAAAGAATTTAACAATATATTGTCATAATCGAACACTCACATAATACCAAAGACACTTTTAATGAGAAATACAATTTTATAAACAAAAAATTGAAAATATTGATAAGAGCCGAATATATCATAAACGGAAAATCACAGTTTGTATAAATAAATGGGAGAATTGGAAAACCTGCATATGGATCATAATCCTGCTCGAAACTGAAATTAACGAAGACCATCCAGTAGTGCTGATTCGTTCTCTCGTGGGCAACTACAAGACCTCGCCAGTCGAGACGCTCCGGCTGCGAACGAGCGTATACAGGTAATCGTATAAAATAAAAACAAGCTAAAAAAAATATTTTCATAAACCTAAACTCACCTAATTCAACAGAGACAATTACTAAGATACAAACTTTGTTAAAATGAAAGTTGTCAATTTCACAGCAAATCGAAAATACCATAACATTACATTACAATATGTATAAATAAATGAAAGACTGAGAAAAATTGCATACGATACGTAATCAAGGTTAATGAAATTAACGAAGACCATCCAGCTGTGCCGTTCCGATATGCCATACGCGACTGCACGACATCGCCAGTCGTGTAGCTCTAGCATCGTAAGTACGTATGCAGACAATCATTTAAAATAGCATAAAGCTTAATAGAATATTGTCATAAACGAAAACTCAAATAATTCAAAGGACACTCTTACTAGGAACTACAATCTTTTATATTCAGAACCGAAAGAGTTGGAACAAATGGAAAGCATAATAGCAGTATATTACGGTATGCATATATATAAATGGAAAACAGGGATAAAGTGCTTTCCGTACTAAATCAAGGTTAAAGAAATTAATGAAGTCCGACCAGAACTCCATTACGTTCTGCCGTACGGTACTACAAGGTCTCGTCAGTCGTGTCGGTCCAACAGCGTAGGTACGTATACTGACAATCATATAAAATAACACAGAGTTAAACAAAATCTCGTCATATACGTACACTTAACTAATTTCAAAGACACTTTTACTAAGGAATACAGTTTTTTTTTTATACAAAGCTTGAAAATATTGAAAAAATTCGAATATGTCATAGCAGCAAATTGCAGTATGTATAAATAAATGGAAAACTGGAAAAAATGCATACAGTACAATATCTAGGTTAGAGAAATTATCGGAGACCATTCAGTAGTGTCGATGCGATATACCGATTGCAACTGCAAGACAACTTCAGTCTTGTAGCTGCGCTAACATAGGTACGCATTTAGCCATATGCAATAGCTATACGTTTAACAAAATATCGTCACAAACGTACATTCAACTAATTCCAATGACACTTTTCATAAGAAATACAATGTTTGAAATTAATAATTGGGAATTTTGAACAAATTGAAAATATCGTAACAGTAAATAACAGTATGTGTAAATAAATGGAAGACTGGGATGAAATGCATGAGGTACAATTTTATGGTTAAATAGATTAACGAAGCCCATCCTGTTGTGCCGCTTCAATGTACAGTACGCAGCCACAAGACCTCGCCAGTCGTGTCGCTCGGACAGCGTATATACGTATACGGACCTTCATATAAAATAATAATTAGTGTAAGAATATAATGCCATATGCGTAAACTCATCTAATTCCAAGGACACTTTTTCTAAGAAATAAAATTATTTAAAATAAAAATTGAAAATTTCGAAGAATGTCGCAGATATCATAACAGTAAATTACAGTATTTGTAAATAAATAGAAAACTGCGGAAGAATACATGCAGTACAAAATTATGGTTAAAGAAATTAACGGACACCATCCAGTCGTGCCGCACCGATCTACCGAATGCTACTACAAGACGACTGCAGTAGTATCGCCCCAGCAGACTTGGTACATATGAAGACGATCATATATAATAACAAAGAATTATTCAAAATATCGCCATGTACGTACAGTCAATAAATTCCAATAACACTTTTACTAGGGACTACAATTTTATTAAGTAAACATTGATAATTGCGAAGAAATCGAAAGTATCATAACAGTAAGTAACGGTATTTGTAGAGAAATAGAAAACTGAGGAAGAATGCGTGCGGACCAATATTATTGTTAAAGAAATTAACGAAGTTCGTACAGTATTGTCGCTCCGATCTATCGTACGCATAAACAGAGCCACTACATCCGTGTCGCTCTTGAAGCATAGGTACGTACAAGGACAACCATATGAAATAACAATGAGATTAATATGATATAATCATATACGAACACTCAATTAATTCCAAAGGTACTTTTACTAAAGGGTAGAGTTCCATAAATTAGAAAACCGAAATTTTGTAAAAAATCAGAAATATCGTAACAGTGAATTACTGAACGTAGAAATAAATAGAATACTGCTGAAGAATGCGTACGGTATAGAATCAAGGTTAAGGAATTATTGTAGACCATACATAAGTGTCGCTACGATCAACCATTCGCAATTGAAAGACCTCTCCAGTTGTGTCGCTCTGGCAGCGTATGTACGAATACAGACAATTATATAAAATAACAGCAAGCTTAACTTGACAATGGCATAAACCTAAACTCAACTAACTCTAAATGTTCATTTCCTTAAAAATACAGTTTTGGAAATTATAGATTGGATACTACGGAGAAAATCGAAAATATCGTATCAGAAAATTACTGTTTGTCGAAATATATAGAAAACTGCCAAATAACGCATACCGTACAGTATCAGGGTTAAAAAAGTTAATCATGATCATTCAGTAGTACCGCCTCGATCTGTCGTACGCAACTACATGACCTCGGCAGCAGTGCCGCCCCGGCAGGGTAAATACGTACATAAAACTTGATGTAAAATAACAACAAGCTTGACAACTATAGTCGTAAACGTACGCTCACCCAATTCAATACCCACTTTCAATACGATTTACAATATTTAAAATTAAAAATTAAAATTTTGGAAAAAATGGAAAAAATCATAACACTAAGATATAGCATGCATAAATAAATAGAAATCTGGGAGAAATGCATACTGTCAAGATCAAGGTTAATGAAATTTGCAAAGTCCATTCATTAGTGTCGCTCCGATCTACCGAACGTAACTGCAAGGCCACTCCAGCCGTGTCGCTCTGGAAGCGTCGGTACGTATACAAATAAGCGTATCGGATAACAATATGTTTAGCAAAATATTGCCAGAAACGTAAACACTACTGATTCCAAGGGCAATTTTACTTGGGAGTACAATTGTTTAGACTAAAAATTGAAAATTTTGAAGAAGATCGAAAATGTCATAACATACAGTAATGTCGACGGATCACTCGACTGCAAGTTCAACATCACTCCGTACGTGTCTCTCTGGAACCATAAGGGCGTATTCAATCAATCATATAAAATATCAATAAGTTCAACAAAATAATACCATAATCTATCCACTCAACTGACTCCAATGACACTTTAACTATAAAATACATTTTTTGAAATAAAAAATTGGAAATTTCGAACTACTGTGTGCATAAACAAATAGAAAACTGAGATGGAATGCCTACGGTACAATATCAAGGTAAGAGGAAAGAACGAAGTCCGTACAGTACGGTCGCCCCAATCCTCCGAACATCAATTACAAGACCAATCCAGCTGTGTTGCTCCGGATGCGCAGGCACGTATACAGACAACCATATAAAATAAGAATATGTGTATCAAGGCATTGTCATAAACGTACATTCAACTAATTCTCATGGTACTTTTCCGGAAAATACAATATTTAAAAATGTAAATTGGAAATTATGAAGAAAAAAAATCGAAAATATCATAACTGTAAATCACAGTATACCGAAATAAATAGAAAACTGAGAAGGAATGCATACATTACAATATCAAGGTTAAAGAAGTTAAAGAAGATCATACAGTAGTGTCGCTTCAATCTACCGTACGCAACTGAAAGAGCACTCCAGCAGTGTGGATACCGAAGCGTATGTACTCATACAGGCAATCATCTAAGACATCTATACGTTTAGCAAGATATCGCGATCAAGGAACACTCACCTAATTCCCAAGACACTTTTAGTAAGAAATACTGTATCTTAAAATAAAAATAGAAAATTATGAAAAACAATCGAAAATATCCTAAGAGTAAAATACAGTATGTACAAATAAATGAAAAACAGGGAAACAATTCTTACGGTACAATATCAATGTTAAAAACATTACCGAAGACCATCCCGTAGTGTCGATCCGTTCTGTCGTACACAAATACCAAACCTTGTCGATCGTGTCGTTCCGACAACGTAGGTGCGTATACAGACTATCTTATAAAATAACAATTAGGTTAACAGAATAATGATATGGACATACACTCTTCTAAGTCTAAAGACACTTTTACTCAAAAATACAATTTTTTAAGCTATAAATTGAAATTTTTGATGACAATCGAAAATATCATATCCGTAGATTACCGTATTATTAAATAAATAGGCGAATGCGAAAGAATGCAACGGATCGATATTAACGTTAAAGATATTAACGAAGACCATCCAGCAGTGCCCCTTCGACTTGCCGTACGCAATTACAGTACTTCGCCAGTTGTGTTGCTTCCGCAGTGTTGCTCCGTATACAATCATATATAATAAGAGCAGGCTTAACAGAATATTGCCATAGACTCATATTCAACTAATTCAAAGGAAACTTTTGCTAAGATATACAGCTTTTTAAAATACAAATTGAATATTTTGAAAAAAATCGAAGATATCATAACAGTACGTTACGGTTTGAATAATTAAGTTATAGACTGGGAAAATGGAATGCGGTGCAATATAAAGGTTAGAAAAGTTAAGAGAGACCATCCAGAAGTGTCGCTCCGATCTGACGAAAGCAAGTGGCAGACAAACCCTATCATGTCGCTCCGGAAGCGTAGGTACGTATACAGACAATCGTACATAATCACAATTAGCGTAACAAAGTAATGTCATATGCGTACACCCATCTAATTCCTAAGACACATTCACCATGAAATACAATTATTTAAACTAAAAACTGAAAATGTTGAAAAAAATCGAAGATATCGTAAGAGTTATATGCTGTATGCATAAATAAATGGAAGACTGGGAAGAAATCCATACGGTACCAAATCAGGGTTATTGAAATTAACGAAGAACATGCAGGAGTGCTGCTCCGACATACCGAAGGGAACTACAAATCCAGTCTAGTCGGGTCGCTCCGGAAACGTAGTTACGTATAGAGACCCTGGTAGAAAATAACTGTAAGTTTATCAGAATAATGTCTGAACGTACACTCAACTAATTCCAAAGACACTTTTACTAATATATACAATTTTTTCAACTAAAAATTGAAGGTTTTTAATAATATGGCATATATCATAACAGTAAATAAGAGAATGTATAAATAAATGGAAGAGTGGGAAGACATGCATCCGCTACAATATCATGGTAAAACAAGTTAATGAAGATCAAGCAGTAGTGTCGCTCCGATCTGCAGTACGCTACTAGAAGAACTCGACAGTCGTGTTGCTCAAAGTATCGTAGGTGTGTATAGAGAAAGTCATATATATTGTCATGGAATTTAACAATATTCTGTAACAAACGTACACTCAAAGAATTCCAAAGCACTTTTACTAGCAAATGCAATCTTTTAAATAAAAAATTGGAAGATTTGATGAAAATCGGAAATATAAAAACAGAATGTTGCTGTATGTAGAAATAAATAGAGAACAGGGGATAAATGCATACGGTACAATATTAAGGTTAAAGCAGTTTACGAAGACCATCCAGTTGCGCCGCACCAATCTGCCCTACGCAACTACAGGACTACCACAGGCGTGTTGCTCCGTATGCGAAGGTACGAATATAGGCAATCATATAGTACGACAACAAATTCAACAGAGTACTGTCATAATCGTAAACTCTACTAATTCCGCAGACACTTTTATTAAGAAATTCAGTTTCGGAAATTAAAAACTGGAAATTTATATAATATCAGAAATATGAGGACAGTAAATTAGAGTTTTTCTAAAGAAATAGGAAACTGAGAAAGAATACATACTGTATAATGTTATGGTTAAAGAAATTATCGACCGTCATACACTAATGCTGCTTCGATCTACCGATCGTAACAGCATGACAACTCCACGGGTGTCGCTGTGGTGGCGCAGGTACGTATACGTACAATCAGATAAAATAACACTACGTTTAACAAAATAATGTCATAAAAGTGCACTCAACTAACTCCAATGAAATTTTACTATGAAACACAATCTTTTAAAGGAAGAATTGACAATTTTGGAACAAATCGGTAGTATTATTACAGTAAATTACAGCATATATATATATATGGAAAACTGGGAAAGAAAGCAAACGGTTCAAATTCAAGGATAGAGAAATTATCAAAGATCATACAGTAGTGTATCTCCGATCTACCGAACGTAACTGCAAGACCGCTCCAGCCGGCTCGCTGCTTAAGCGCAGGCACGTATACAGATAATCAGGCAAAATAACAATGAGCATAACAATATGTCACAAACGAAAGCTCAACTAACTCAAAAGACACCTTTTCTAGAAAATAAAATTTTCTAAATTAATACTTGAAAATTTTGAATTAAAATCGCAAACATCATAACAGTAAATTACAGTATGAATAATTAAATGGAGAAATGAGAAAGAGTGCATGAGGTACAAAATCACGGATAAAGTAGTTAAGGAAGACCACCCAGTAATGCCGCTCCGATGTGCAGTACGCAACGACAAGACCTCAGCAGTAGTGTCGTTCAAACAGCATAGTTACGTATACAGACATTCATATAAAGTTACAACTAGTTTAACAATAGAATATCATAAACGTACACTCACCTAATTCCAAAGAAGCTTTTACTTTAAATGAAGATAGAAAATTTTACAAGCAATCAAAAATATTATAACAGCTAATTACAGTATGTATAAATCAATGGAAAACTGTAAGAAAAAAATGCATACGCTACAAGAGAAACGTCAGTGAAATTAACAAATACTATCCTGTATGCCCCTCCGATCTGCCGTACGCAACTACATCACTTAGCCAGTCTATTCGCTCAAACGGCGTATACAGACAAGAATATAAAATAACAATTGGTTTAACAAAATAATGTCATAAGCATACACTCATACAATTCCAAAGACACTTTTACTACGGAATTCAGTTTTCCGAAATAAAATTTAAAAACATCGATGAAAATCGAAAATATAATAGCAGTAAATTGTAGTATGTAGAAATTCATAGAAAACTGCTGAACGGTTTAATATTATGGTTAAAGAAATTAACGATGACCATGCAATATGCTGCCCCGATCTGCGGTGCGCAACTACAAGACCACACCAGCAGTGTCGATCCGGAAGCGAAGGTACGCAAACAGGCAATCATGAAAAATAACAATAAGTTTAACAAAATAACGTTGTGACACCAGCCAAAATCCAGCCAACGCATCACCAGACGCATCGCCCAGACAGCAGCCGTAGCAAAACCAGCCAAAGCCAGACAACACATGACTAGAAACCGCCTACTCAACCAGCAAATTATTTTATATAAACCGAGCGCAATCGGATAAAGCAGTACTATATTATACCTGAAACGGAACGTTTCTACGTTCGTATATCTATACTGAAGACCTACGTTAAAGATTTATAACTACACAATATCTGCATTACACTTATTTCACGGAATAAGCATTAATATTAGAAACCTAGTTTCTTCTAGAAAGGGGGCTCTTCCACCAAGGTTGAAGACCCGCCCGTTTATACTTTATTTTGATACTTGCCACGTATTTCCCCGTGTTAAAATTGGTTTATATTTTATTTCAATACCTGCCACTTATTTCACCGCAACAACAGCATTATTATAAACATATTGATATTTTATATGATTGTCTGTATACGTAACTACGCAGCCGAAGCGACACGAATGTAGTGGTTCTGTGGTTGCGTTCCGTAGATCGGAGCTGCACCACTGGATGGACTCCGTTAGTTTCTTTAACCATAATATCCGACCCGTATACATTATTTCGTATTTTTCCATTTATTTACAAATACTATAATTAACTGTTACGGCATTTTCCATTTCTTATATAATTATCAATTTTTAGCTGAACAGATTGTATTGCATAGTAAAAGCATCACTGCAATTAGTTGAATGCACGTTCATGACATTACCTTGTTAAACTTATTGTTATTCCATATGATTGCCACTAAACGTACGTACGCTTCCAGACGGACACGGCTGGTGTGCTGTTGTAGTTGCGTACGCCAGATGGGAGCAGCACACACAACAGTCTTCGCCAAATTCTTTAACCTTATTCTTGCAACGTATGCATTTTTTCCTCAGTTTTCCATTTATTTACACATGCAGTAATTTTATGTTAT
>NIJG01000761.1:5480-16903 GCA_002201625.1 Euglossa dilemma | reverse complement strand
TAGTACTTGGATGTTTCGTGATTTGGTTATTATTACAACCTATCTTTGTACATAAATTCGCAGGTATGCAGCGCTTTAGTAATCCTGTTTTATACAAAGTGTAACCTGTAACTAATACTAATGATATCCTTCCTATATAGGTAAGTATAGAGCATGATTCATTGGATAGTGTGGTTAGTCTATTTTGGGTTTGCATTTTCTTGATTTTGGCGCCTAATCGGTCTAGATTGTATTTGGAGTTGTTAAAATTTGGAGTGATTTTGGGTAAAATGGGTATTTTATTTGGTATAAGTCCAATTTTTTCGGTGTCTAAATTATATGGGATGGTGTAGTTGCTTATTTTTATGATTGCTTCTATCTGTACTTCTCCTATTTTCATTGTGTTATCTTCATAGGAAAGTGTACATGACTATTTAACTGAATTTATGCTAGGTTTCTCTAGGTGAAGCGTTTCATGTGTTGTACATATGGCCGAAATTGTTATACTATTCTCGGGAATTGTAATGAATTTGTTATTAGTTTTCATGGGTATAAATGTTAGGGGACCTATCTTGAATATAGCCGTACTGCAGTTTAATTTACACAAATTTTCTTCTTTGCCGCACCGTACCGTTTGAATATTTCGACAAACTAATCCTATACTAGTGGGTTTACAAGCTGCTCGCAATTGTTCGCTGTCTATTGTCATGTGTGCGGATGTTCGTATTAGCGCCTATTCGTGGTTCACAATTGAGTACATGAATATCTCGGCTGATTTCTTGCTAAGTGCGTAGTATTTTACAAGTTTGCATGGTCCTTTCTCTAATATTGGAGTTTTAATTCGGTACATCAAAACGCCTTCTTTAGCTGCTAGAACTAATTCGCTAATGTCGATTATCGATGAATGTTAGGTATGGTTGCTTCTATGATTTTATGATGCGAAGTTGTTAATTTCTCCATTGTTCTCACAAAGGTATCTATAGGTATGAATATTGTGCCTATTATAACCTTTTTGCCTAATGTTACATGAGGTAAATGTCGTCGATTCTATTAGCTAGGTCCAACAATATTATTTCTATAATTAATAGTGTATCGATTAAATGTTCCTCATTTTCTATTTGACCTACCCCTGTATCTCCTTGAGTAATTCTATCTAATACTTGTTGTGATGCTTCATCATGTATGAAACTGCTGATTAATGATGTTTGGTTCTATACTATTTGAGAGATTGTATTCTGTTTGTCACAGAGTTTGTCTAGAATTTCATTCACAAGTTTCAGGTACGTTTGGTCCAATGTTCCATATAATGGCTTAGATATAGTACCTAAGGCGTTAATAAGTCCACTTTTTGGTCTGAGGTGTAGCAGCATTCGTAGTTTGTCAAATCGTCGTTGGAGATTATTAACCATTTCCTTTATAGTTTGATAGTCTGTAGTTTCACAGTCTGTTTGTTGCTGTATGCAGTATTATTTTAGGTTGCCCATGATGGTATATATTTGTTCCAAAGTGTCAGATAATTCGAATACGTTAATTGTTAGTGTGATTATTGCTTCTGTGTGATGTGTGTACGCGGTTTCAATTTCATGCCTCTCTGTTTGGCTCTTTTCTACCTCTTGAATTATGATGTCTTACCCTTTGATTAGTTGGATCTGGAATAACATGGTTTAATTCTTTTCCGGTGTACTGTAACTAGTATATCATATATGAATATAACATAATTAGGGGTTCTAACTTCAAATATCTCGTACGGTCCTAACCATTCCTGATCGAGTTTATTAGCTTTACCTTCATTATGAAAAAGTACTAAACCTCCTATCTTGTCTATTTTAAGATTGCTTTTACGATCTTGTGAAGCTTTATAATTCTATTTATTTTTTCAGTTATTCTTTTCGCGTGTTCTGAGTATTCAAGAAGTCATTGCTTCCATAGTTCTACCAAAGTTTCTGTAGATAAATTAGGAGTAATTGCTATAGCAGAAGGTAGATTGGCTCGTCTTCCAAACGTTAATTCAAAAGGCGTATGAATCTCGGTGTTATAAGCTGGGCTAACGCATTCTAGTTTTTCGTTCCTATCATTTTGTTGATGACCAATATTAGTTCTCAGAACGTCGTTTATAATTGCATGAGATCTATCGAGACTACCATTTGACTGTGGATGAACGCTGATAGTTTTTATATGCGTTATGTTAAACAAGTTTTCAAATTCTGTCATTAATTTACATACGAAGTTCTGTCATTGGTCGGTTTGTATATGTATTGGGGAGGAAAATATGTATATTTAATGATCTAGGAGTGAGTTGATTATTAATGAAGCTTGTTGGTTCCATAAAGGTATCAGCATTAGGTATTTTGCTAAACAGTCCTGTATTGAGAGTATAAACTGGTTTCCTGATTTGGTCCATGGTAATGTCGAGTCTTACTTTGTCGTTTGGGTTTTCTGGTGTATCGGTGATGATTGCCTCTTCTCTTGGTCTTATCCTTGTTAGATTTTTGATTAGATTTTGATTAGTTCATTCGTGCGGTTTTCTCCTATATGTTGTTGTAGGTAGTGAGATTCCTTTAGGATTTGCTTGATTTCTTCATTGAGAATCTTAACATTAGTTGTGTATTGATAATGTCCAGTCCCTTGATGTCTTGATTGCCGAATTTTATGTTCTTCGGGTTTTGTTGCAATCTCACGTGTGCATGTAGTTTGTAAAACCAATCTTTTTCGTTACATGGTCCTAGGAGGTCGTAAGATACTTGGGTCCAATGTGGTTTGTTAGCTTCTAGTTTGATTGACGTATTCTTGCTTGGTGATGTTTTCCAGCATTCATATGCTTCGAGCAGGTCATCTACATCATCAATGTTAGCCATGGTTGATGGGCTTCCTAGTTCGTCTGGTAGGGAATACTCTATTTCTTCTGGGTTTATGGTTTGCATTCTGATGTTTACCTTTTCGTCTTACACTATTCGCGCCAGGAATAATCGTCTGCTACGACGTGATCTTTTCCTTTGTTATATTCGATCTCATAATCATATTCGTCTGGCCTCAATCTCCATCACATTAGTCTCGATGAAGAATCCATGATCTTAGGTATCCACTTAAATGCCTGATTATCCGTTTGTATTATCTTTCTAGTAAGTTTTGGCGGAACCATTTGATCGCCCAAACTATAGCTAATAGCTCTTTCTCCGTGGTAGAATAATTTCTTTCTGCGGAATTCAGGGTAGGTGAGATGAAACTGCAGGGATGTCCGTCCTATGTGAGCACAGCTCCAACCCATTCGTTGCTGGCATCCGTAATCAGTACAAATGTCTTGTTAAAATCCGGATATTGTAGTGTAGGTTGCTCGCATATTTCATTTTCCAAAGTGTTAAATGCTGATTGTTGTTCTTCTTTCCATTGAAAGGAAGTTTCCTTTTGGGTTGAGATTGTTAGGGGTTTCGCGATGTTGGCGAAGATTTTAATGAATTTACGATACTATCCAGGTAATCCATGAAATGATTTTATTTTCGTTGTGTTTGTAGGATTAGGGAAACTTTTTATAGAGTCCACCTTTTTTGCATTTGGTATGATTCCATCTTTAGTGATGATGTGTCCAAGGTATTCGAGTTCGTGTTTCAGGAATTCGCATTTGTCAGGCTGTATCTTCAGTCCAACTTCCTTCAGTCTGTTAAATACTATTGCTAGGTTGCGATTGTGTACCTCTATAGTGTTTCCAAGTATTACTATATAGTCTAAATATGCAAATAATACTAGACAATCAGTCCTCGTAATGCGCTGTCCTTCACTCTTTGGAATGAGGCTGGCGCATTTTTTAGACTGAAAGGCATTCTTTTGTAGTAACAATGTTCGTCCGTCGTGCTGAAAGCAGTGCACTTTTTGTGGTTAGGGTTCACAGGTATTTGATGGAAACCTGACGAGAGATATGTCATCGGCTTGCGGAAGAGGACATGCAACCCGATTGGTCATTTCATTTGACGTCAGAAAGTCAATCACAATTCTCCATTTTTGTTTGCCAGACGCATCCAGTTCTTTGGGCACTGCACAGACAGGTGCATTATAAGGTGTGTCTGAATCTTCAATTTCACCTTTGTCTAATATTTCATTAATTTAGCTTTGGAACTCTTCCTTGTGGCATTCCGGAGTTCTGTATGTTTCAGTATTGACAGTCTGTTTGTTTTTTCGAATATGTCGTATTGGTTTAATGTGGTACAGGGTAATGGTTCATTGTCAGCTGAAATGATGTTATGGTAATTGCATACAAATTTCATAATAGGTTCTCTTAATCCTTCTTCTAGGTCATGGAGTATAAGCATAGTCAATATTTCTGTCATTTTGGGATTATCAGAGTCTATTTGACTGTGATTCTCAATTTGAATATCATGTTCACCATTATTAAAGAAGTAAATACGAACAGGATCATGGTCGAGCTTAACTGCGTGGGTAACTGATCGTCTACTGGGGACTCCCTAGGTGGTAGGAGTCGCCTGTAATTCAGAAACATCGTTATTAAGTTGGAGTTGCTTGTTACTGATTGTGTATTGAAATTTCTCTAGAATGGGTAATCCTACTATTCCGTCTTCTGTCAACGGGAAGTTGTCCTATACTAATAGTAATTCGTGTGCTGATTGTCAATCTTTTACCTGCATGCAGCTAGAGATTTTATATTTCGTGGAACCTAATTGAATTATTTTATCCTGTTTTAACCTTATCAGGTCTCTGACCAATCCTCTTTTGATGAGACTGGCTCCCGCTGCGGTGTCAATTAGGAATCTACCTCGCCGGCGGATTCCCGGGAATCTTGTTTCAATGCATCGTAGCTCGCCTGGGGTGTAGTGCAATATTCTAATCTCTTGTTGTTTATTCTTGGCGGAGTTTTCCCTGCCTGGACTCCATGAAAATGTGATTTCTGATGTCCTATTTTTATGCCAATGTTCGCAGAGTATCGGGATCGTTATTAGTTTATTAGTCTCGGTGCATGTTTTGAGACTCGGATTACCTCTGTATTCTAGGTTTGGACACATCATGGGTCTCAATGATGGGGGAAGTCTAGATATATTCTGGTTTCGTTTTGACGCTTTAAAACATTTTTCTACGTTACCTGCTTCCTGTTGTGCTTCACTGATTGATCCGGGATCCATAGGAACTACTAGCTGAGCTATTTCCACACGCAACTTGCATATGAAGAATTTTATAGCCTCGTGTGTCTCTTCTTCCAACGCTATGTTCCTAGCAGTCGGGTTTCTATGCTTAGCTTGAATGGCATATTGCAGTTCCCTTAGACTATATCGAACGCGATTTGCATAAGACTGCAAGCTTTCGGTATGTCCTTGCTTCGTCTGTTTCATCCTACTCCGGCTTCTGCTTATGGTGGTTGGTGTCAAAAGTTGTGATCGTAATGCTTCGTATAAATCATCGTAGGTATTTATCTGATAAAACTTCATGGCCTTCTTTGCTTGACCGACTATTTTTTCTGCTGTTATCATTTCTACAAGCATCGGTTGACCGAATGTTCTGTTTCTTGCAAATCTTACAGTTTTGATGAACTCTTCTGTCCCGATATCGTCCTCTCCGTTCAAATTTTCCACGCTTCGTAATGCTTTAGTCGAGGCTATCAGTACTGGTTCGTGCTCTGAATTTCTCGTTGGTTGGTATTCTGTAGGTAGGGCGGATGGAAATGGTTTACTCGTTACATGCCCAGTTATGGCGGTCGCTGTTGTTTCGTCGTCAGTGGGACTTGGTTCAGTGCGGAGTATGCTTTCCCGTGCGTTGATTCCCATAGCGCTTGCGAGTCCCAGTAATTTTTGCTGTTGGGCTTGGAACCTTACATCTGATTTCTCTATTGCTTCTGAAAGGTTTGATATCGCGGAATTGTGAGATATAGTTCGATTAGCGTTAGCCTCTTGACGTTCCTCTAAGCCGCTTATTGATTCTTGCATTCTTCCAAGTTGTTAAAGCATTGCCTCTTGGTTTGTGAGTATTTTATCTAATGCGCTTTCGGGTATTTGATCTTTAATCATGTTTGAAAGTTTTTACCTCGGTTCACTGCAAGTTCCCTGCAGGTGCGACCTTGGTCCGGTCTTCTTCTTGCTCCGAGGAGGAAGTATTTCCGTTCCTCCTCAGGTGCAGTTGCTGGTGTTTGTCGTATCCTATCCCGGCAGGATCGCCAATTTTGTCACGGCGAAATACGTGCCAAGCAATAAAATAAAATATAATCGGGCGGCTCTTCAACCTTAGTGGAGGAGACCATTTCTAGTAGAAACTAGGTATCTTATATTCGTACTTTTTCCGTTAAATAAGTGCAATGCAGATATTGAATAATTTTAAATATTTAACGTACGTTTTCAGGATAGGTATACGAATGTAGAAACGTTCTGTTCGAGGTACGATGTAGAACTGACTTATTCGATTGTGTTCGGTTTTTATATTATAATTTTCTGGTTGAGTAGGCGGTTCCTGGTCATTTGTTGGCTTGTTATGGCTGATTTTGCTACGGTTGATATCTGAGCGGTTTCCGGTGATGCGTAGGCTGGATTTTGTCTGGCGTCACACGGTGATGCGTTGGATGGATTTTGGCTGGCGTCACAATGGAACGGTCACCTATAAAACGTTTGACTTTATACCAATTGGAAATGATCTCCAGCGGTTTGTTGCTCTGCTTTAATATTCAAACAGTGAATTAAGAAGTCTATTGCCAATGACGTTCAGCTGATTTACTCCCGGTGTACCTGGTTTGGCTCTCGGCATCACAGGATAGGATAAGCTATTGATGTAGCCGTTTGTCTCTCACAGAAAGTGGTAACGTTCTCGAACGGTTTGGCCCTCGATCTTCTAATTCATACATGAAGTTATGGTGCTCGTCATTAAAATGTGTACTAGCTGTATATCTGAGAACGGCGTTATACTCCCGATACAGCGGGTCAGTTTTTCGCAGGGTAAGGCATTCTGTACGAAGTTTGACCCTACGCCTGTAGGTATTGCTATACAACGGTCTGACTTTCTACTTTCTTATTTATACCGGAAATTGAGGTATGCTGTGTCAATTCTGTACAGTGCATTTACTCCCGGAATATCTGGTTTGACTTTCGGTATCACTGGATATGTGAAGCTATTGACTCAGCCCTTTGACTCTCAAGGAAGGTGGTAACGATCACGAACGGCCTGACACTCTGCCTTCTAATGCATACTTGAAATTAAGGTGTGCTACTGCCATAATGTCTACTGATTAGTTTTCGTGACCATTAAGCAAGACACGCGCTGCAGATGGTCAGGTTCTTGGAAGGTAAGGTATTCGGTAAAAAGAATGACATTATATGAATTTTTATTTCTCTTCCACGGTCTGACTTTCTACTTTCTTATTTTTACCGGGAATTAGGGTATCCATTGTCAACTCTGTATAGTTCATTTGCTCCCGGAATATCAGGTTTGCCTCTCGGCAACACATAACAGGTGACGCTGTTGACTCAGCAGTGCCACACCCAAAGATGCCTGTAACGTTCTCGGACAGTATGCCTCTCGATATTCGAATTCATACATGAAATTATGATGCCCGTCACTAAAAAGTATACAAATTTGTTTCTCTGGACACGAAGTTATACCCACGATTCTGCGGTGTATGTTCTCGGATATAAAGGTATGCCATGGAGTGTGTGAAGTTATACCAAATGGTATCATTCTCAAACGATTTGACTCACTACTTTAATATCTATTCCGTGAATTAAGTTGTCTGTTGCCAATACTGCATCCGCGGATTTACTCCTGGCATAGCAGGTTTGACCCTCGCAAGCACATGATAGGTGAAGCTATTGACGCAGCCGTTCGACTCCCAAACAATGCGGTAACGTTCCAGCACGGTTTGAACCACGACCTGGCAATTCTCACATGAAATTAAAGTGCCAGTCACTAAAGTGTATACTAATTTCTTTCTCTGAACACGAAGTTGTACTCTCAATACGGCGGGCTAGCTTCGCAGGGCTATCGGTAATATGTTTGATTCTATATCAATAGGTAACGTTGTGCAGCGGTTTGACAGTCTGCTATTGTACTCAAACCGTGTATTAAGATGCCTATTGCCGATACTGTTCAGCACATTTAATCCAGGCATACACGCTATGACCGTCGGAAGCGCAGGATATGTGAATCTATTGACTTAGCCGCTCGATTCTCAAAGAAGGTAGTAACGTACTCGGACGCTTTGACTACCGATGCCCATATTTATACACAAACATGTCGTGTCTGTCCGCTAAAATATCATGTAATTTGTGTCCGTAAACATTAAGCAGGACACTCATTGCAGGTGGTTAGGTTCACGGAAGGTAAGGTATTCGGTAAAATGAATGACTTTATACGAATTTGTAATAATCTCCGACGGGTTGACTCTTAACATTAATATTCATACTCAGAATTGTGATGTTAGTAGCCAATAAATTTCAGTGGATTTACTCCCGGATTACCTGATTTGGCACTCAGAATCACAGAGCAGGTGAAGTATTGGATTTAGCCGATCGGCTATTGACTTAGTTTTAGTCTCCTAGTTTATACATGAAATTGTGGTTCCCGACACTAAAATGTACTCTAATTTGTTCCATTGTATACGAATGTTAAACCCTTGATAAAGCGGTATAGGTTTTCCGAGGGTAGGGTCTTCGGTAAAACGTTTCACGTTATACAAATTGATATCGTTTTAAAACGGTGTGATGCTGTACTATAATGTTGAAACCGTGAATTAAGTTTCCTATTGCAAAACTGTTCAGCGGATTTGCTCCCGGAATACCTCACTTGACTCTTGAAATCTTGTAATGGGTGAAGATATTGACTTAGCCGTTCATCTCTCACAGAGCGTTGTATCGTCCTCCAACGCATTCAAACTCGATATCTCAATTCACGCAAGGAATTAGGATGCCATCACTAATACGTATATTAATTTGTTCTCTGAACTCGAAGTTACACTCTACATACAGCGGGCTATGCTATCTGATGGTAATGTACACGGTAAAAAGGATTGCTTAATACCAATTTGAAAAGTTTTCTAACGGTTTGATGCTCTACTTTAATATTCAAACCGTAAATTAAAGGTTTCCGTTGCCAATAGAGTACTGCGGATTGACTCCAGGAATACCTAGGGTGACTATCCGATTAACAGTCTAGGTGAGGCTGTTGACCCGCCCGTTCGAATCTCAAAGAAAATGGTAACGTTTTCGAACGGCTTGACCCACGACCATCTAATTCATACATGAAACTAAGGTGCCGTCACTAAAATGAATACTAATTCCTTTCACTGAAAAAGAAGTCATACTTTCGATACAGGGGGTTAGGTGCGAGCGTGGTAATATATTCTGTAGAAAGAATGATTTTATACATACTGGTAACAATCACAAATGGTTTGACGCTCTACTTTAATATTCAATCTGTGAATTATGGTATCCATTGCCAATCCTGCTCAGCGGATTTAATCCCGGTATACCTCGATTGTCTGTCGGAATCAGTTGATAGGTCATGCTATTGACTAGGACATTCGACACTCAAAGAATGTGGTATCATTCTCTGAACGGTTTGGACATGCAGCTTCTAATTCATACATAAAATTAAAGTGCCCGTCTGAAAATTGTATACCAATTTGTTTCCCTCATCACGAAGTTATACTCTCCATACAGCAGGATGGCATCTCTGAGGGTAAAGTCATAGGTAAAAACTGTTGACTATATACCATTTGGTAACGTTCCCAAACGGTTTGACGGTATAATTAGTTTTCAAACCGTGAATTAATTTGTGCGTTGCCAAGAATGTAAAGCGCCTTGACTTCCGGAATACCAGGTTTGACTCTCGGTATAACAGCATACATGCAGCTATTGGCTTAGATGTGCGGCTTTCAGAAACGGAGATAACGTCTTCAAACGGATTCACCCACGACCGTTCTAATTTGCACATGAAATTGCGGTACCGGTCACTAAAATGTATACTAATGTGGTTTTCTCAGCACTATGTTCTCTATCGATACAGCGGATTAGCTTCTCAGAAGCCAAGGTCTTTGCTAACAATTTTGGCTCTACACCAAATCGTAACGATCGACATCGGTTTGACTCTGCGCTTTGATATTTATACGGAACAGAGTATCTAATGCCACACTGTACAACTGATTTTCTCACGGAATGCCTCGCTTTGCTCTCAGACACGCCGGATAGGTGAAGCTATAGACTTACCTGTGTAACTCTCAAGGAAATATTTTGACGCTCTACTTTAATATTCTATCTGTGAATTATGGTGCCCACTGCTGATCCTGTTGAGTGAATTTAATCCCGTCATACCCGGTTTGACTTTCGGAGTTTCAAGGTTGGTGAAGCTATTGACGCAGCCGTTCGACACTCAAAGACGATGGTAACGTTCTCGAGATGTTTGACTCTTGGTTTTGCTATTCATAAATGAAAACAAGGTGTCTGTCTGCTAAAATGGTTACTAATTTGACACCACGACCACTAAGCACGAAACTCCATACAGCTCGTTAGGCTACTCGGAAGGCAAGTCCTTCCTTAAAAAGTTTGACTCTATACGAATGGGTAACGTTCTAAAACGGTATGACGGTCAGTTTTAAAATCCACTCCGTGATCTAAGGTGTCTATTGCCAAAACGAAACAGGGCATTTACTACCGGAGTACCTGAATTGACTCTCGTAGTCACAGGATTGGTTTAGCTATTAACTAAGCCGTTCGTGTCTCAAAGAATGTGATAACGTCTCCGAACCCTTTGACACTCGATCTTCTAATGCCTACACGAAATTAAGATACCCGACTCCAAAATGTATACTAACTTGCATCTCTGAGCACGAAGTAATACTGTCGATACATCGGGTTATTTTCTCCGATGGTAAGACTGTCGGCAAATAATTTGTCTCTATATAACTTTGTAACGTTCTACAAGGGTTGACTCTGCACTTTAGTATTTACACCATGATATATGGTGTATGATGCCAATACCGTATAGCGTATTTACTTCTGGAATACCTGGTTAGACTTTCGGAATCGCACGACAGGTGAAGCTGTTGACGTAGATACGCCGCTCTCAAAGAAGGTAGTTACGTTCTCGAACGCCTTGACTCCCGATTTTGCTACTCATACATGGTTCTAAGGAGTCCTTCTGCTAAAATGTCAACTAATTTGTTGGCGTGAACACTTAGCAAGACACTCCCTACAGCGGGTTTTGGTCTCGGATGGCAAGGTATCGTGTAAAAAGAATGACTGTATACCAATTAGTTATATTCTCTGACGGTTTCATTCTCCAGTTTAATATTCAACACGAGAATTAGGCTGTATATTGCCAATACCGTTCAGCGCTCTGAATCCCCGAATACCTAGCTTGACTCTCCGAGTCTCAGGACAGCATAAGCTATTGACTTAGCCGTTCGACACCCAAGCTAGGAGGAAACGTTTTCAAAATGCTTGAAACTCGATCATCTAATTCATACA
>NIJG01000759.1:44691-55355 GCA_002201625.1 Euglossa dilemma | reverse complement strand
TTCGATAGGCTAGCTAGGTTTAAATGCTCTCCCAACTTTTCTTTCATTAATATCCAATTTTCCAATATCAAACTTGTTATGAAATGATTTCGTCGTATCTGTGTTAAGCGTTACAGTTGTAAATTTTAGAACAATAGCAGAGAGGTTAAATGCTAGGTCGTAATTATCCGAAATACTTATTCTGTTGTTCACCCAATCTTTCTACAATATATATTAGATGTATAAACTAACACGGAACTAACGCAACAAACACATGACAACTGTTTAATAGGCTATCGTATTATATTATTATAATATTATATTACTATATATTATAATATTATAATACGATATTATAAGCCGACTAATAGCTTATCGGTCGATAGACACTGGCAACAAAAGCCGATTAATGGCTAGCGGTCGGTAAAGTGTTAATATTGTACGATTTTTATTATTAATTTACTGTTTCCAATATTATTTTACTCTTCGTATTCCTTTTTCCGTTGTTTCTACTTGCTGACGTCAGTATCTTAATTGCCAACTAGGAGTCTTTTCTTGTCTTCCTCTGCTGAATATGCTCAAAATATGCAAACCTGCACAAGATAATAATATAAATTAATATATGTTTATTATTTGTTATATGTTCCTAGTACTTACAAGATTCTATACGAATCGGGTGTCTGTCACTGCGTTGGCACGATATCGGTGAGGACCTCGGCCTGGAGCAGTATCAATAAAGATGCCCAGCCGATCACAGTTTCATACTGATCTGCTGCCCCCTTAACCACTTCGGTATAACCGTCGGCTATAGTCGACGGTCACAGATGAACACGCACAGCCGAGTGTCGTGATATGATCGTGCACGACCGAGCGTCGACTATAGTCGACAGCCAAGAACTATTTTTTTCGGAGAATTTAGTAGGAGATATTGTAAATACCACAAATAGTTACTATCGACACACAGCAGCACATAACGACATATCGTCTTCGTTGAAAAATTGGTCCGATACAACCATAAATGAATTGTTTACTTTTCTTGCGTTAACGCTTACAATGTCGACGTATGAAAACATTATCTATAAAGAAATATTGGAGCACAAATGATGTTCTTAGAACCGATATATTTAATAAACATATGTTGCGAGATAGATATATAGTATTGTCAAAAATGCTTTGCTTTAGTGACAAAAAATCTGAGAGGTCAGAAGATCGACTGGCAAAAATTCGGGGACCTTTTGATAAACTGCGCGAAACATTTAACCGCGCTCCATGAGCTTGATGCATACGTTCTCCGCTATGCCAACTTGTCTGAGCCCATAAGAATCGTCCACCATATATTTTTATGAACCAGGTATATCCTTCTTTAGAGCACCGTTTGAAGAGTTTTATCCCATATTTATGTAACTTTGTCGGTATATACTGCCTGAATATCAGCCGTCCTCTCCAGGAATCTATGGTCTCATCAACTACAATTTCTGTGCCAGGTAAATATAGTTTTTAGTCATTTTCTATAAGTATCTGCACTAATGGCAACACTTTTCCAAGTCTATTATTATATTGTACGGAATGCTTACCGTATTCCTCACTGTTCCATCGTGGAACTAAACCATCTGGTTTTGGATGGAAGACGCCGGTGCGGCCTTCCATCAGCTGAGTCCTTCGTGCCACTTGACAATCGGTCGCAGTATTTCCAGTGAATTGTTACGTTTGAAAAGATCCTATCACTTAATTTCTAAAACTTCTTGTGGTCCGAAACACGAGAAGATAAAACCTTAATTTACCGAAATTAGGCTCTGGCACCAAGGACTTGGCTGACAATGAGTCAATGGCATGTCCACGTGCTCCACACTCGTGGACGATCCCAAGCCCTAGCGCGGGTCCATAGATATCGAATGGCCCCATAAACGGCAAATTCTCCGGTCACCGCACTCGGGTTACATCGTATAATTTATTAGTACACCTCATCTTGAAAGAGTGGAGTCTCTCCACCACCGTCTCGTGTGGGAGGACTTTTCCTTCCTTCAATATGAACCAAATGAGGAAATGCCCTTGGTCCCAAAAACGCCAATCAGGGACGATTTTCCCTGTTTGACCAACTCCATGGTTTTTCAAGACGCACATTGTAAGCATCTTCCATAAAAGTATCTTTTCATACTTTTTGAACAACGCGTTGCATTGCATCGCTCTGTTTTCGCTCCGATCTTCGGATTTTCTGCCCCGGTAGAAGCTCAATCGATTTTGCCCCGATTATGGACAAATGGGCGATGAATATGATCTGGGATAGTATGGATTCTGACTTGTTTGAAATTTTTGGAGAAATTAGATACAAAGGTAAGAATCAAAATACATACAATAAGAGACGTCTACTGTTAAGTAGTTCTGAATCTGATTCTGAAAACATTGAGGAATTACAAGACATCGATCCGCGGCAATTACATTGGAACGCACAAAATTTTACTCCAAAAGTTTTTGATTTTGATGAAAATCTACCAGGAATTAAAGCAAATATTGACCATAAATCGTCAACATTAGAAATCTTTCAACTCTTCGTTTCTGAAAATATGGTTCAATAAATTGTAAGAGAAAGCAATAATTATTATTCCTCGTAAATTGTACGCAGTAGCCACTCACTGATTTTTTGCTCTGTCGATGTTAATGTCAAGACTAGAGAAAGTGTCAATAGAGGAATATTGGTCAACGGATGAATTATTCCGAACGGAAAGTTTTCCAAGAATAATGACAAAAGACAGATTTAAATCTCTATTACAAATGTTACACTTTCACGACAACAATGAGACAACAAATCAAGATGTGCTAATAAAAATTCGGTGCATCATCGACAGANCATACATGTTTCAAGAATATTGACTACAAATATATAAAACCGTATGTAACAAATCATGGAAAGGAGAGAGCTATTAACCCTTTCTCCGCGAACAGCGCCTTTTGGCGCTCAACATTGGAGCGCACAAAATTTGACACCAAAAGTTTTTGATTTTGACGAAAATCTACCAGGAATTAAAGCAAATATTGACCATAAATCGTCAACATTAGAAATCTTTCAACTCTTCATTTCTGAAAATATGGTTCAAGAAATTGTAAGAGAAAGTAATAATTATTATTCATTGAAAACTGTAAGCTGTAGCCACTCACGATTGCTGGCATGGAAAAATACAACAGTGACCGAAATGTACCGATTTTTTGCTCTGACGATGTTGATGTCAAGAGTAAAGAAGGTGTCAATAGAGGAATATTGGTCAATGGATGAATTATTACGAACGGAAAGCTTTCCATGAATAATGTCAAAAGACAGATTTAAATCTCTATTACAAACGTTACACTTTCACGAAAACAATGAGACAACAAATCAAGGTGTGCTAATAAAAATTCGGTGCATCATCGACAGACTGCGAAATTCTTTCTCGCAAGCATTTTACCCGTATAAGTTCTTATGCATTGACGAAAGCTTGCTACTTTTTAAGGGACGATGTTTTTTCAAGCAGTATATACCATCAAAACGAAACAAATTTGGCATCAAGTCGTATGTTACGTGTGACCGCCATACTGGATATATCCAAGATTTTATTGTTTATTGTGGTGCGCGCATGGATATAGGCAACAAGATTCATTTACCCGAAATTGGAAAATCAGGAAATATCGTCATGGCGCTGATGGAACCATATTTACATAAAGGTCATGTTTTGGTCACCGATAACTGGTATTCAAGCCCGGCATTATTTTCGCTTCTACATCAGAATAAGACCAATGCATTTGGAACCGCAAAGAAAACCAGACGTGGAATGCCCGATATATCAAATAAATTATGTAAAGGCGAAATAACATTTCAATCTACGGATAAACTATTGGCACTAAAATGAATGGACAAAAGGGAAGTGTTCATGTTATCAACCTATCATTCTGCAGAGTATACACAAACAAAAAGAAATGATGTTCAAACGGGAACACCAATACTAAAACCAAGTGTCATAGTAGACTATAATCGCATTATGGGAGCAGTCGATAAAACCGACACGATATTATATTCCATTAATACTGTCCGTAAAACTATAAAATGGTATAAGAAATTTTTTTTCCATATGCTGGACCTTTCGATTTACAATTCTTATATAGTGTACAAAATTACGTCAAAAAAGAAAATAACATTTGCAAAATTTCATTTACATCTCGTTCGTGAAATTCTAGTTAAATATCCAAATGAAAATATGTGTAGTGATAAGTTTGGAGGTCAAACTGCATCAAGAGATAATTTATTACGACTGGTTTCAAGACATTTTCCATCGAAATATACCAATCCCACAGGAAAGCTGCAGGACGGTCGACGTAAATGTGTGGTTTGTAACAAACACAAGAATCGAACCGAAACACGAATCGAATGCAAAGACTGCAACGTTGGATTATGTATTTCACCCTGCTTTGAATTATATCACACAAAGGAAAATTATTAAAAATTATTAAAGATTATCTAAGATTATTAAAGATTGTTAAGGATTATAAAAATTGTTGTTATTATTACTACAATTGTTTGATCGGTACGTCGGCCAACGGCCTCAAGAAAATAACCAGCAAAATCGGTCCTGCACGCCGCGTTGGGAACGACTCGCGTATCGTGTTCTCCGTGGGTTCGATCTTCCACCGCCAGGCCCGGCTGCTTAGAACTCGATTCATTTCTGAGCGCTCCGCCGCGAAAAGGTTAAAAAGTCATTTCCTCCATTTAGGAATTTATGCATTGACGAGAGTCTGTTACTTTTTAAGGGACGATTATTTTTCAAACAATATATATCATCCAAGAGAAATAGGTTTGTGATAAAATCATTTGTGTTGTGCGATTGTTCAACGGGATTCATTTTAGATCTAATTCCTTATACCGGCTCAACTTCCGAGGTGCAAGCCTTTTCTGGAAAATTAGGTAAAACTGGCAATATTGTTGCAACATTGATACAACCTTATTTAGGAAAGGGTCATGAATTATACGTAGATATCTGGTATTCGAGTCCTGCGCTATTCAAATATTTGGACAGCTTTACAACAAACGCATGTGGAACAGTAAGAAAGCGACTTGGAAGTATGCCGAAAATGCCAGAAAAATTACAAAAAGGAGATCTTAGTTTTAGATCATCAGGAAATCTGCTCGCACTGAAATAGCAAGACAAACACGAAGTTTGGATGTTGTCCACTGGTCATTCAGCAGAATATAAAGATTGTCAGCAAAAAAAATTATGAAATGGATGAAAATATTCAAAAGCCTTCGTGTGTTACAGATTATAACAATTCGATGGGTACATTGACAAAAGCGACGCAATCATTAGTACTGTTTCATGCACAAGAAAAACGCTGAAATGGTACATGAAATTCTTTTTTCATTTTCTAAACATTTCAATATGGAATGCGTATTGTTTATATAAATTTAATACAAAAAAGAATATATCAATGTCTGAATATCATTTAAGAACAGAATCGCTAAGTTCGGAATCGCGGGAATACAACTCTAGTACTCCGTCAATATATCTTATGCGTTTCAAAGAAAGACATTTCCCAGCGCTGTACAATAGTGATAAAACAAAAAGGAAAAATCCAATGAGAAGATGTATCGTATGTTCAAAGGATAACAAGAAGCATAGTACTAGATATTATTGTAAACAATGCAATGTTGGTCTATGTGTAGTCCCATGTTTTGAAATGTATCACATCAAACAATAACATTTATTGTAGTATTCAAAAACTTGTGATATAAATAAAATAAAACAATAATTTTACGTTAAATTTTCTAATTTTTCATGTATCAAAATAAAATTGTCAACATTTAAAAATATCGTAATAAAAACATAGGCTCTCTTTATTTACATTACAAGTAATGTCCGCCTGTAATGTAAAACAAGTTTGCAGTACGTGTGTTCAGTCCGTCACGAAGCGTACTGATAGTGGCGTAAAAGTCGTAGCTTTAGTTTTCGATTTTGTGGCCGATGAGCGCCGTACCGAAGTAGTTAAGAACATGAAATCTCATTAACGCTAGAACTACCACTCCAGTCAAAATGTCTGGTCCCTGAATTTTTCCTTTTACAATTGTTAAAAACGTATACCAGTTCTTCAGAAAATTAGCGTTGACTCGTATCGAGATAGGGCTGTAATTAACCATATACTCAAGAATATTTAGTTTTATTTCTGATTTATCCGCATATACATGCGTGTCTGATCAAAATCAGAAAAACATTTACGCGATTCATCGCCCGCGGTCGGGAAATCAGGAATAAGCCAATAATAATGTTCGTAGACCGTTATTATCGTACCCGTATCGAGTACCAGAAGCAAATCGGGAGTATTCATATATACTATTTCTTTTCGTACTTCTATATCTTTTATTTTATAGTTATCTTCGTCGTACCACTAAAATTATGTTATCTATACCTGCTATGTTCAGATACCCATTGAGGATCGGTAGTTCTAGTGTTAATATTTACTTAATGACATGAATATAAGATTCATCAACAGAGCCAAAAACGATATTCGTAGAAGTCGTTGTCGCATTAGCTAATGAGACGCAGTTAATTTAATCATTATTTTACTTCTGTATAACAATTTTATAATATAAAGTGTGTCACGTCACTTAGCGTACTCTGTTCTTTATGAAGACTCGTAGAAACAGATTTAGAGACGTCAAATCAGAATACTTGGATAAGAAGGTTGGTACTTGTCCTTTCTATCTAATCTCAAAATATATTTATAAAACGTTATAAACTTTTTCTAAACGTTACAAACGGTATTAATTCTTTCTGAGTAATGTTATACTAGCTATACGATCCACTTGTTCCGTAATAGATTTGTCTGACGCTTGCCGTGCGTCATGGAGCTATCCTCTCATTCTCAGGTACGATATTATTCTTTAAAAAAATGATTGAAAATTATATGTTTGTACTTTATATAACGTGATCTACATAAAACTGTGATCAAATGGTTTTGGATAAGTACCATCTCAGACGCCGTGGTATACATACGCGTGTGATGGCGCTCCGCACTTGGTCTATTGTGACGGATAATTTTCAGTTAATTTCATTTCGTAGGACAAAAATACATAGTAGGTATTGGTGTGTGGGTGTTAGAGACCTGGTGGCCGCATCCTGGTGCGCCTGGAGCGTAAGATCGCAACAGTGCGTGCGGATATAGAAAGGGACGCTAAAGTACGCGTCGGCACGGGCTTGGTCCGCCACTCCCCCGTGCATCACTGGTGGGCACAAGAATCGTCCGTGTGTTATTTTATTGTGTTGTGTGGCACGGTGTGCGTGTGGGGACAGGTGAAATAGTGCGTGGACATACCTATTAACCCTTTGACTGCAGCGCGCTCTGGGACGAATCCATCAATATGGACGGTGCGTTTTTCTCTTGTCGGTCGCTGCGACTAGTTGTCCATTGACTGATGGACACTGACAGTGACCAAAACAGTACCCGGAAATTTGATGCTATTCTTATGGTTTAAAAAATAATATTTAGTTGCTATGTTACATAAGACAACAAATTCCATGTTGAATCAACTGGTAAAACAGTAATAAAAGTGTTATGGCTAAAAAATACAGAGGACGTATATATTGATGGATTTGTGAGGGCGTATATATACGCCTTTCGTATATATTGATGAACTTGCGAGGGTGTATATATACGCCTTTAGCAGTCAAAGGGTTAACTCAATTGAACTTAAGCACGTGAGGCATGGCAAAGGGATAGTCGGACGTCCATGTTGGCGGCCATGTTGGCGGTCGTCTTGGGGAAGATGGTGACGCGCGTGGCCCGCGGCTAGCGGCCAATGGTGATGCACGGCATCCACTTGTTGCGTTGCCTGACGAACGAGCCGCCGTGAGTGTGGGTTGCATTGGCGAAGGCGCTGTAGCAGTAACCACCTGTTGCACCGCCGGTCGGACGAGCTGTTGAGCGGAGCGTGGAGAGTGGTCGCCGTGGAGGGAGGCGTCCGAAGAGGGGGGTAATGCACGGCCAAAGAAGGACCACGATGGATTCGTGGCTCATGGACCCCGCGCAGCGGTGGCCTGTCACTTCTGTTCCGCGTTCAAGCTTGAACATTGAAAGTTTATGGACCACGGTAACGAGTGTGAGGGGTGGGGACAGTACAAAGAGAAAGAGGGCTGATGTAACGTCCTCGTCAACGGAGGACCATGGAGCGGCGCCACGTGGAAAGAAGAAGCCCTTGACGATGGAGGATATCTCGGTCGGTTCTTGTCATATGACGACCACCGACCTGGGCGTGGTAGCTTTCGAGATCCTTGGCGCGATTCACCGTGTGATCAAATGATTAGGGTATGACACCCACCGAGAGAGGGTACATGCCAAATTAATGACTGAAGAAGGGAGCATGGGTATAAAAGAAGCGCGTTAGAATACGAGCGGGTCACTAGTTGTTAGTAGTTGAATGGTTGTAAGTCGTTGTGAATAAACCTATATCGTTACTAGCCCTTAACGTGCTATGGACGCATATATGCGTCCGACGAAAGCAATCTGTGTGAACGATGAGCGCATATATGCGTCCAGTGAAAGTCATCATATATGCGTTGTTCAATTTTTTCGATCTTCCATGCAATAATACTACATATAGCTTTATGTGAGACAAATATATGAGCCGTTTATTTTGAAAGTGGCCTAACTCCATTTGTCAACTTTTCCTGATTGCCATGGTTACACGTACAACTTCATATTACTTATCAGTAAAGCATTCCAGGTTGCTTATATTCCGAGCAAATACGATAATTCTTGACACAAGTTTTCAGAATTGGTTCAATAATTGAACCGTGTAATTTGAAAGTGGCCTAACTCCATTTATACTTAAATCAAGATATTTACTATTGATAATGTCTGAAGGCAGTGGTGAAGGTAATTTTAATTAATTAGTATTTAACAAATTAACTTCAGGTTTTGGACAATTGCATTAGTGGAATAACCAGTACGTTTAATTAATATTAAACTTAAATTTAATATTAAATTTTAGAAATTATTTCATCCATCGGGAAGAACAGAACAAAACCATTTATTTCAGATAGTGAAGAAGAAATAGTAACTAATGATTTTAAAAAAAAATCGAGAAAGAAACAGAATTATAGAACAATATTCCTCTTCAGGGGATGAAGATACGAATAACAATAGAGAAAAGATTGATAAATCATACATCCAAAAAGTGTGAAAGACTATACGGAATTCAGGAAAAAGATATTGTATTACCGGAAATATTGTATCTGTAAAAATTTTCCAAAACAAAGATTGCCGTTGTCGGAATGCTTGCACAAAAAATTACGATGAAGAAGAAAGAAAGAATATTTTTGAGAAGTTTTGGGGTTTGGAAGATTTTAATAAACAAAATGTATTGCTTCACGAAGCTGTCGAGCGCAAAATTGTGAAACGAAGATGTACAACAAACGAAAAAAGGTTCGCCAAGAAATTGGAGTTTTAGGTATTTGTTAAATTCTAAAAACGGAAAAGTTCCCGTCTGTAAAACATTCTTTTTGGATACTTTTAAAGTAAGTGAAGGACGCTTAAAACGAGTATTAAACTCTGCAAATGTAGGCAATGATTTACGTGGGATGATGATTGGATCATCAAGAAATTTATCTGAGGAAAGGAGAAAGCACGTTCAAAACCATATTAAAACTTTTCCTAAATTTGAATCCCATTATACCAGATCTCATGATCCTAATAGAAGATATCTACATTCTGATCTAACTCTTAGGAAAATGTTTAATTTATACGAGCTTCATTGCGAGGAAAATAAAATAATAAAAGCCGTTAATGAGTGGACTTACAGAAAAATATTTAAAAAAGATTTTGATTTACATTTCCACCAACCGCGCAAAGATACATGTCAAAAATGCGATTTATTAAACATCAAAATTAAAGCATCGAATGATGATGAAGAAAAGAATAAACTTACAGAAGAAGTTCATTTAAGACTAGCAGAATCAGCTAAGAATCCACTAAAACCAAGATCAGGAGCAAGTATCACATAATTCAGATTATTATTTCGCTTTCTCGTTCGATTTGCAAAAAACATTACCGTATCCCAAGTTGACTACCTCAGTAGCATATTACAAACGCAATACGTATGTTCTAAATTTGGGTATTCACAATTTTCATAATGATAATATTTACATGTACCTTTGGGATGAAACTATTGCATCCAGAGATGCTCAAGAAATTGTTTCATGCAACCTAAAACATGTTAAAAATTTAAGAAGTGAAAGACACATTAAAGCTTACAGTGACACGTGCGCCGGGCAAAATAGAAACATTAAAGTAGCTTTAGCCCTTTCGCTACTACGGGTGACTATAGTCAACAACAAAACGATACCCGCATACGATGGGTGACCATAGTCACCGACCACAAGATGCCACCTATACACGATGGGTGACTATAGTCACCGGTCTCAACAATGGAGTCAAAAGTTAAAATTACGGCTATCGCCTCGCTTTCCTCTGTTCGCAAACAATTGCAAGCGCTATTCCGATGTTCGATTTATTTCGACATTCGTTTTATTGGCCCCTGGGACTCAAATGTACTTAGAATCATACTCATTGTCAGTCAGTCGTGAGTCGTGAGCCAAACATTTCTGTACAGAATTCTAGAATTTCAAAATACAAACGCCAGAATCTCTTCAGCAGTCAAACGAGCCAATTCA
>NIJG01000758.1:43593-58653 GCA_002201625.1 Euglossa dilemma | reverse complement strand
ACTGTTTGTAATACTGTTAATTATTTCTATTTCTTATCTTTTCTTTACGAAAAAAACATAAATAACCTAACCTAAAAACCTAAAAAAAAACCTTAGTAGAGCAACCGTTGATTTGTAAAAACTGTGGTATTGAATAAGGAAAAAATTTTATTACAATGTTTTTACGATTACTGTCTTTTTTTGTTACAAAGATACAAAGATTGAATTTTTATACGAGAGACTGAAAGTTCGTTGAGTTAATGATATTACAACGTTTGATTATCTTTCTAATAAAAATAAAAAATGAAGAAGGTAATATTTTTTAATTACTGTTCCCGTTATATTGCTCAAATTATCTATATTTAATTGATAATTTGAAATCCCAACAGTTTTGCCAATTATTTGCATTCAAACGCAAAGTTGTCAAAAGAAACCTTTTGGTCGAAATAGGTATACACAAAATGGTGGTAGAAATAGTGTTAATCGTTAGAAGAACATTAGAAGAAGAAAGAAACATCGATAAGACGAAAATTGTATCGCGTGGAAAATTACCGGTTTATCGATATACAATTAGAAGATGGCGATATCTTCGTAATAATGCCATTCGATAGATTGATATGTCGTAATATTTGAATAATTTATGAATACACTCCGATAAGTAGCTACTCGTACGACAAAATTAACGAATTTCCGGCAAAATTCATCGTTTCGCGAACGCGATATTGAATTTCGTGTATTTACAATTTGCGAGCCGAATTATATTTCAATTTTGTTACCAGTAGCCCTTAACGTTTGTAAATTTATTATTTGGAATTTATTTCGACTAAAAAATAGGGCTATTTAAATAAATAAAGGAAGAAAGAAATTCGATTAAAAATCAGTTATATTTACACTATTGTTACACTTTGTAATTTTCAAGTGTAAATTTCTTGAAACAATTTCCCAATGTCGAGTTACACTCGACATAGGATCGCAAATGGTTAATTTTATATTTAATTATTTAAATTCGGTCGTCTGATATTTATCCGTTTTATTAAGCTACAACGGAGGAAGAATTTTTAGGACTTCGATCGATTTGTATCCCGGAAACGCGGAGAAAAATGGCGTTTCGTGTGAATGGCGCATAAAAAGAACGAGCAAACGAAAACAATCTGCGGTAAATATCGATGCATGGACGAACAACAGCCTTCAAATGTCGCAGTGGCGTGACTTGCTCGCAAGAAGCACTGAACGGTGAAATAATTAACATTTTCATATGTCACTGTTAGACGGCGATATAAAATTTCCAAACAAAACCCTTATTAACCCTCTATGGGCCCGTGTAACTTTCAGGTCACATTTTAATTTATCGACATTTTACAAAATAATTATAGCTTTTCTCATGAGATGGCGCGTAAATCTTAACTCTATGACGTTGCCAACATAACCAATACTAGTATTCATGACCATTGCTAGGCTCGTTAACCTGAAATAACTAAATAAATGCTGTGCAAACTGTCGGCAGTAAAACTACGCGAAACCATTTGATCCAATTGATATTATTTGCGCTTTTGTCAGTGATTACCAAACTAAAAATAGTGGACGTAATAACTCTGGGTTAGTATATCGATAACAACCTATTTGTTCGCATTTCAATTTTCAATTTGTTACTGTTTTCGATGATACAGTTTTGTAACTTTGAGGTTACAGTGGGCTGTTGTGGCAGATTTCGGTGCATTTAGGATAAAGCTTGTGCATTCTCCCGTTTTCAGATTTATACATCGTATACCCAAAGATGAATACAAAATCCAATAGAAATAACCGAGGAATTAGAATTAGACGCATTAGAGGTGATAGATCCGATGATTCTTTATTAGATTCTGAGTCCGATGAAGATGTGGTAGTATTTCCCTGACGACGGATAAATGTCATTGATAGCGACGACGAATTTAGTACTCGATCCTCGTCGGACGAGGAAGATGCAGGACCACAAAAAATTGTTTGGCAACCACTATCACGGATGAATAATAATTGTTGCTATCGCCCTTGGAAAGGAGATTGCCCTAATGACCCCAAAGCAAACTTTATAGGCCGGTGTGACTTGAAAGTTACATAGCGAATATATCGCAATAAAATTGTTTAGACGCAAAAATTTCTTTTCATTTGCATATATAGGTTTATAATTTCTGATTTTTCTTTCCCACAATTTTTTTCGAGTTAAAACAAAAATTCGACGCATAGAGGGTTAATATCGAATTAAACGCGAATAGATAAATAAACGTTTAACAACCGGAACGATACCGTGACACGCTAATAGGAATAAAATTTCTTGTTACGAGAGAATATTCCAGAAAGAACGAATACAAAATTTCAACGTTAAACATGCGCGCATCATTCCTGGTTCACTTTAAACGACAATATGCATAAATTATTCCGAAGGCGACATTAACTATGCATTTTGAGAGGAAAAACGCGGCAAATCGGCCATTTTGAATCTGCTTCTCATTACAGTAATTCCTACGTTATGGAAAAGAGCGGGAAATAAATTTCCTAACTTGCCTAAATTTCGAATTCCGCTCGAAAATCGCGTCTACGCGCGAAAAACGTTCGTTACGAGTTGTTACGAATAAAGTTAAATTCGATCAGAGGAAGAAAAAAGAGAATGGTCCTAATGAATTTCATTTTATACGTTTTCGTGTGTTTTTGAATGGAAAAGGCGGCAAATCGGCCATTTTGAATCTGTTTCTCATTACAGTAATTTCCGTGTTATGAAAAAGAGTCCGAAATAATAATTAATATTCCAAATAATAATTTCGAATTCCGATAGAATATGGCGCCTACGCTCGAAAAAACATTCGTTGCGCTCAAAATTAAATTTGATCATCAAGAGAAAAAAAAATGGTCCTAATGAATTTCATTTTACGAGTTTTCGTGGTACTTTGAGAGGAAAAACGCGGAAAATCGGCCATTTTGAATCTGCTTATCATGACAGTAATTTTCACGTTATGGAAAAGAGCGTGAAATAATAATTAATATTCGAAATAATAATTTAGAATTCCGCTCAAACATGGCGCCTGCGCGCGAAAAAAACATTGATTACGAATAAAGTTAAATTCAATCATCATGGAAAACAAAAATGGTCCTAATGAATTTCATTTTATGAGTTTTCGTGGTTTTTTGAGAAGAAAAGGCGGCAAATTGGCCATTTTGAATCCGCTTATCATTACAGTAATTTTCATGTTATGAAAAAGAGCGCGAAATAATAATTTCGAATTCCATTCGAAAATGGCGCCTACACGCGAAAAACATTCGTTACGCGTTGTTACGAATAAAGTTAAAATCTATCAGAGAAAAAATAAAGAAAATGGTCCTAATGAATTTCATTTTATGAGTTTTCGTGCCTTTTTGAGAGGAAAAACGCGGCAAATCGGCCATTTTGAACCTGCTTATCATTATAGTAATTTTCACGTTATGAAAAAGAGCGCGAAATAATAATTTCGAATTCCGTTCGAACATGGCGCCTACGCGCGAGAAAATCGTTCGTTACGAATAAAGTTAAATTCAATCAGCGAAGAAAAAGAATGGTCCTATTGAATTTCATTTTATGCGTTTTCGTGCCTTTTTGATCAGAAAGGGCGACAAATCGGCCATTTTGAATCTGTTTCTAATTATAATAATTCACGCGTTATGGAAAAGGGTGCGAAATAATTAATATTCGAAATAATAATTTCGGATTCCTTTCGAACATGGCGTCTACACGCGAAAAACGTTCGTTACGCGTTGTTACAAATAAAGTTAAAATCTATCGGAGAAAAAATTAAAAAAATGCTCCTAATGAATTTCATTTTATGCGTTTTCGTGTCTTTTTGAGAAGAAAACGCGGCAAATCGGCCATTTTGAATCTGCTTATCATTACAGTAATTTTCACGTTATGGAAAAGAGCGCGAAATAATTATTATTCAAAATAATAATTTCGAATTCCGTTCGAACATGGTGTCAACGCTCGAAAATACCGTCCCTTATGCTCAAAATTAAATTCGATCGTTAAGAAAAAAAAAATGGTCCTAATAAATTTCCTTTTACGCGTTTTGGTGCCTTTTTGAGAAGAAAGGGCCTCGAATCGGCCATTTTGAATCTACTTTTCATTACACTAATTCCCGCGTTATGAAAAAGAGCACGAAATAATAATTAATATTCGAAATAATAACTTCGAATTCCGTTCGAACATGGTGCCTACGCGAAAAAAAACATTTCTTACGAATAAAATTAAATTCAATCATCAAGAAAAAGAGAATGGTCCTAATAAATTTCCTTTTACGCGTTTTGGTGCCTTTTTGAGAAGAGACGGCATCGAATCGGCCATTTTGAATCTACTTTTCATTACACTAATTCCCGCGTTATGAAAAAGCGTCCGAAATAATAATTTCGAATTTCATCTCCGCGCGAAAGAAACGTTCCTTCCGCTCAAAATTAAATTCGATCATGAATAAAAAAAAATGGTCCTAATAAATTTCCTTTTATGCGTTTTCGTGCCTTGTCACGTGTTTACGCGTCGATTACGTTGATTCGCGTAGATACCGTCTCGGGAAACAAGCAATAAACCCGTAGGCTCGTTGTCGGAATAAAATGGCCACTAGAAACGTGTCGTCCTGTCGTGTTCTCCAGCCTGTACCACGTATTATCGATCCCCGCGTAAAATATAGGATTCGACAGAGGAACCGATTGATATATCCGGCATAGACATTGTGTTATTCCCATTCGTTCGTTCAACTTTTTTCTTTCTTTACCTCATCACGGACACGTCGAACGGTCGCTGGATCATTGAGCAGAGAAAAGCAGCCGGCTTGAACGATAGGCGATAAACCAATCGGTAGCAAATTGCAAGCACTGCACCGCATGCACTATCTCACCCTCGATCTCTCCGCGATCACACGTATACACTGATACACTCATATAGACTCACGTATCCACATTGTCTGGATCATATTATCACATACGTTCATACGTATATTCAGGCACAGGGCTCTCAAGACACGTACGAACCGCTTGGACAAACACGCACACACACAGGACACAACACAGACACAAGTTGATAACTGACCGATATTCGCAATTGGCGTTTTGGCTTACCGCTTACCGCCAAAGTGTCTAGATCAACACACACAGACTCACTTACGTAAGACACTAACGCGAGGCATGAGCCGGTCAACCAATCGCAAGCCCCTCGTTTCAGTGTTTGAGCAATAGTTTATATTCGCTTGCAATTGGCTTACGGGCTTCCTGTGCTTACTATACAGTCTTATGTAATTGATTCTATTGGCTCCGGGTAATACAAAAACAGACAGATATTCGAACGACGACGGATACATTCTGGCGATCGTAGTTTCCTTTCCCCTCACTTTTTTCCACCTTTCTTTGTTCCTTCAGTTCGGATACCGTTATGCACAGCGAAACGTCGCCGATTATTATACCGACGTACACACGCGCGTTATATTACCGTCGGCGTGCTAAATGCTTTTAAGGGGTGGAAATTTCTCGATGAATCGATATCGAAAGAGACAGTGGCTCGTTACACGGATATATTTTGAACGGTTCCTAACGCGCGGTAAAGTAAATCAATTTATCGTCAGGAGAATTGCAACGGCGGATCCAGAGGTGTACCCGACGTCATATTTCACGCTCTATCGTTTCCGTGAATTTTCCTCCTCGAACACGAACGTCAATAACTATCCGACGTGACAATATCGACTCTCTCTCTCTCTATTGGTACGTCGCGCATTCGTTCGTTACCTCGAATCGATTCTCGACTGGATCTTCAGTCGAAACGCGTAACCTTTCTCGTGATTCCGTTGTTATCGAGTTAAAAAAAAAAAAAAAAAAAAAAGAACGAACTCGTAGACGAATCGTTAGGCGCGCGACGAAAATTCGAATTAATTTTCCGGGCCGTCGTATTGTCGTCATGCTCGCACCATATCCGAGTCATCTAACCTCGTTTAATTACATCCTCGAAATTGACTAGAAAATCCACGGCAGCCAAGCACACACGGGCAATAGAAATTATTCTCTCGCGTATCAGTCTCTATCTACACATGCACTGCAGTCTTCTCGTGTTGGTTAATTGTTAAAAACACGGCATCAGTTTGTGCCGTGTCTTTATTCCTCGTGATCGTTTTTGCTCTTCGTTCGCGTACCTTAATCCGTTCGTATAGAAAGTATATTACCCGTGAACATTGTGCTGCAAGAAGACCACTCTCGCGAGATTATTATCCTCCACCAATGCACACACGAAACGCGGAAAGTCTCGAAGCGCGTAATTCCCGAGAGCTGCTGGCAGATGGCGATTTCATCGATCGAGTCCTCGACAGATTCTTCGTTCTATGCGTTCCGTGCATTAGTCACGACGACACCTTCAACTATTTCATCGGCCACTGTACGTAAATCTCGCGGCAAGTGGACGTTCGTTTCCACTGGATCGGCCAAACGACTTCCCATTCTCTATACGTATGCATATCCACATACATCTGGAACCGTTTCATCGATCACTCTCTCGTTCTATATACGTATGTACGAGCGTGTAACGTGTATATATATTATAATGTATACGCAGTGCACGTGACAGGTGGAGGTCCGTGTCCGTCGGTAATATCTCGACGGAGTTCGACGTTTAATTAATCAAGAATTTTCTTTTCACTACCGCTCGTCCGGCACAGGACAGGACGTCTCTCAGCAGTCGGTGTCGTCCTGGTGTCGTCTACGAAGCTCCAGGTAACGGTGCCGGGCGTCACAGTAATGAAGCAGCGGTACCTAGACATCAGTCCCGGTGCCTTCCTGATAGCCCTCGTCGGGGGAGCTGCGCGTCGAGCCGAGGACGCGTTTCAACGCTGAGACCGGTGGTAAAACCGGAACTCCCTTCTGCCAGACTCTTATTTGCTTGGCGCCGGGCGGAAATTGTTCGACCATGGGCGCCACCACAGCCAGCGCTTCCTTCGAAGGGTACGTGCTGACCGGAACCGTTGTTCTACACGTGTCCCTGGCCTCCCACATACAACTCGAGTAGAGGATCTTCGCGTCGTCCACCACTTCCATGCGGCTGTAGTCCGCTCCGCCGTACGGAGTGATGTCTTCCGCTGAGCCACGTCGCGTGTCCCTGATAAGATCGGGATTGTCGATCGGCATCAGGGACGTGGTGGAGGAGAAGCAGGCACCCGGCGCGACCATTACCGACGGCTGTTGGCTTTGATCGTCGAAACGTCCGATCGAGCCGTACTCGTTCTCCGTCTGCAACATCGCCGCTTGAGGTCTCTGCACGTAGCTCAGGTTCAAAGAGACCGGCGGCTTCGATTCCACGCCGAACGAAGTCGTCTCGATCTCCTCGTGTTTTCTCCGTGTAGTAGACGAAGCTGACGAAACGTTTTCGTTATTTCCAGCTGCGCTATCAGCGGACACACCTTCTGCGGGCACAGCTGACTTCACGTCCTTTAGAGGCATCCTTCGCAGACGAATGAACAGCACTAGGATGATGAGGAGGATGAAGAGGATTAATACGACCAGCGCGGCGGATATACCGGCGATTTGACCCGATCCCAGCGTAGACATGCCGGCTGTTCTCAAGGACACGTGAAGCGTGAAGTTAGCCTCGACACTGCCAGCTCTGTTCTCCGCGACGCAGTAAAACTCGCTAGAGTCTGCTTCCTGAGCGTTCGTTAGTACAAGCGTGCTTCTTTTTCTGAACTGACCCTCCTCGAAGATTAGAATCTTTTGATAACTACTGAACGCTGAATGATTTGTTAATAGACGACCGTTCCAGTACCACTTCACTTTGGCCGGTGGAATCGCGCTCACTCGACACACGATACTGGCGTTTTCACCTATGGTCGCCTCTGCGTAACGACTGGCTATCAAAAGGATCGGTCGACAGGCGAAATCGTCGATGCCTAAATCGCTGAACGTTCGATTTAATAATTGCTTAGGTCCGTGACAAAGCGGAGCCTGAAGAGTTGGTAGATTATGCTTCACTAGCCACATTTTCATCTCGCGTAAATGGCAGTCGCAGGTCCATGGGTTGTCGTGGAGTTCTATGTTGGTGAGCTTGTTGAGCGGTTCGAAGGTGCCCGGGTGCAGGGTCGATAACTGATTGTTGTTCAATTTTAGACTCTCGAGCAACTCCAGGCCACGGAAGCCCTTCGCCTCGATCTCGGCCAGCTGCGTGCGAGACAGGTCCAGTTTGACCAGGTTCGGCGTGCTCTTGAACGCGTGCGAGTGAACCTTCTTGAGAGGATTGTTGGATAGTACGAGGTCCCTGAGGAACGGCGTGTCCAAGAAATTGGCAGTGGGGATGACGGTTAAGAGGTTATGGCTGAGATCGAGCTCCACGAGATTCGTAAGGCCCGCCAGTGCCTCGCTATCGATTCGGTCGATATGGCACTCGCGTAGGTAGAGACGCTGTAGATTCGTCAAGCGTACGCGTACGAAGATGTTGCTCGGCAGGGTGCGAATGTCGTTGCCGCTGGTGTCCAGCACTTGCGTCTCCGGATCGACCCACTCCGGTATGCTAGTCAGGGCGCGATTTATACACTCGACCGTGCGCTTCCCGCTCTTCCACTTGCAGGAACACTCGACGGCGCACTTGTCGCTGGTCACAATGCCCAGCAACGTCGTCACGTAAAGCAAGTACACCGAGATCTCCATCACGAACGCGTTTATTATCGTGCAACGGTGCTGCTCCTGGCTGCGATACACGCTGTCCACCCCGACTGTCTTGCTCGAGGACGCCAGCCTCGCCAGACGCATCAATAAACGGCAAATGTTTCCGCTCCGCCGAGAAAATCGCACCGCCAGCGTACGCCCATTTTTTCCTTCGCTCCGGTGACGTGACACCGCTTCCGTTCTCTTTTCCTCTTAGCGACACACTCGGTTATCCTCCAAGCGACACGCTCAGCTTTTCCTCGAGCCCTCCTCTCCGTGCGGCTGTTGCGATACAGCAGGGCTAATTATGCGAGCCAGAGGGTCGGGATTAAACGGTCTCGGCTCGTCCATTCGTGAATCCTGCCGACCGTTCGACCAGTTCTTCCTCCTGCGAGCTTCCACCAGCGGCCCGGCCGTCCCGATATTTTCGCTGAACTCACGAATCGACGAAAACCTCCGCCGTCCCCTTTCCTCGCTGGTCTTCCCGTATTTGTCGGTACTTGTCACACGCGCGCGCGCACATTCAGATACATACGAGCACGTACGAGTAAGCATACACCACGAGCGTCCCTCGTTCTTACGTAAACGCGTCGATCAACGTGTGCACTTGCCGAAACTATTCACCGCCGATGGAAGAACAACCAAGTACCTCGCAAGAGGATACTCCGCACCAGCACCTGGACGAGCCCGTATCACCGAATATACTCGCGAATCGAAAGGAAACACAGCTCCTCTGTTGTCCGAGGCGTTGTCCGTACCAGACGATCTCCGTTCGCTGGTTCCCCGGCTCTGTTTTCCCAGCCGATTTGCCCTTTTTATCCCTCCCTGTCCCTCCGACTGCGTTTTTCTCGCTTTTTCCACCCCCGCAGGCTCGTCGAACGCACAAAACACTGGGAACCGATGGCACGGACGCTCGTCGTGAAATGAGAGACTCTGAAAAGCCCGGCACCGAGCCGGAGAGACAGCTTTCTCTGTCCTTCTTTCGGTACGTCGTTGCACACTGCCAGGAGGGAAAACGCCGACGCGAAGTAGGGCGCACCCTTCTTCCACTCTGGCCAGACTATATACACAGGGTGTACACACCACCACCGTGATTCCGAGCGCCGTCGACCCCTTCCCTAGTCTCATCCACCAGCATCCTTCACCCCCTCGCCTGAGCCTGCTCTGTTCGACCACCCCTACCCGTTCCAAACCCCTGTCACCCCCGCTGGCTCCCAGAAACCAGACAGCTCGGCTAGAACCACGTAGTAGGGATCGTTCCACACCCCACCAACGCTTTCCACCCCTCCGAATGGGTACACGGGTGTGCGCACAAGCTACTAGCCACTAGGTACTCTCTCAGCCGGCTCTCCTCTTTCTCTCCAACCTATTCCACGTTTTCCTACCGAGTCTCCTCACCTCACTACACCCCTCTCTCTCGCGCTGGGCCACCTTCGACCCTCCAACCTCCCTTTTCGACGTATCGAATGCTACGTCACAGCGGCGAGATATACGGCTATTTCACAAAGTGGTTAAATGCACTGCCAGATTACGGCGAAGAGGGTGGAGAGAGAAAAGGTCGGCATGGAGGTGCTGGTTACGATATCGTCTATCGGTTAATACAAAGTCAGTCTTCCTGCGATTTTTTTTTCTATTCTGGCGGTTCTTTTTGGAACAAAAAACCATTTCTTTGGAAATTATATGGAAAATGGAGGAGGTAAGTCTGAAGAGGGTGGGTAGAGAAAAGGTCAGGTGGAGGTGCTGGTTACGATATCGTCTATCGTTTCATACAAAGTCAGTCTTCCTGCGATTTTTTTTTCGATTCTGGCAATTCTTTTTGGAACAAAAACGGATTTCTTGGGTTTGCAGAAGTATTCCTAGGTTATGTGTCGTCTCTCTGGTGGAAATTATATGGAAAATGGAGGAGGTAAGTCTGAAGAGGGTGGAGGTGGTGATTACGATATCGTCTATCAGTTAATACAAAGTCAGTCTTCCTGCGATTTTTTTTTCGATTCTGGCGATTCTTTTTGGAACAAAAACGGATTTCTTGGGTTTGCAGAAGTATTCCTAGGTTATGTGTCAGCTCTCTGGTGGAAATTATATGGAAAATGGAGGAGGTAAGTCTGAAAAGGGTGGAGGTGGTGGTTACGATATCATCTATCGGTTAATACAAAGTCAGTCTTCTGCGATTTTTTTTGTTTTTCGATTCTGGCGATTCTTTTTGGAACAAAAAAGGATTTCTTGGGTTTGTAGACTTGGCAAGTATTTCTAGGTTTTATGTCAGCTCTCTGGTGGAAATTATATGGAAAATGGAGGAGGTAAGTCTGCAGGGAACGAGAGTAAAGGTGACATTGCTATGCGGGATGACGAAGGACGAGGCTAGGGGGGTATGTATGTACGGTACATAGGGAATTTTCCCTAAAGGACCTTTTAGGGTTAATTGATCGTCTGAAGCGACAAGTGCACGTGCCTTCCCGCTCGTACGCGCGTAATGCACCCTTAATGGACGCCAGGCTTCAAAGAACCCTCCGGATAAAGACGTTCGATGCCTGTCCAATATGTCCCCGCAATTCAACCGGCCAACCCTCGCTCGCTTATCCGCGGCTACAGTCCATTTGCACCCCCGTGTCGTTTCCTGTTCTTCGGGTGGAGATGTTGGATGCGGATCTAGCGGAATCTGGATTTGGTTAGGGGTTCGGGATGGGGTTTGAGGGAAATCGATGAGGGTGACATTGTGGGAGGATATGTTGGATAGGAAAGTTGGATTTAGAGAAAGAGAATCTTATGGCTTGGTTGGGGCCTGATGCGTTTGAGGAAGATTGAAGGGGTCGATTAATATGGGAGAAACCAATGATACTAAGTTTGATTTGGTTTGAGTTTGATGCGTTTGAGGGAAATCGAAGATGGTGAATTAATGGGAGAACCCGTTGCTTCTAAATTCGATTGGGTTGAAATCTGATGCGAGTAAAATCAAAAAATGGTGAATTAACGGAACAATCCGTTGCTTCTAAGTTTGATTTGGTTTAGGTTTGATGCGTTTGAGGGAAATCGAAGAGGGTGAGTTTGTGGAATGGTACGTTGGGTAGAAAAGTTTGATTTGAAGAAAGAGAATATTGGTGGATCGCGAGGGGTACGGTTTGGTTGGGGCCTGATGCGTTTGAGGAAAATTGAAGAGAGTGGATTAATATGGGAGAAACCGATGATTCTAAGTTTGATTTGGTTTGGGTTTGATGCGTTTGAGAGAAATCGAAGACGATAAATTAACGGGAGAACCCCGTTGGGTAGAAATGTTAGATTTGAAGAAAGAGAATATTGGTGGATAGCGAAGGGTACGGTTTTGTTGAGGCCTGATGTAGTTGAGGAAGATTGGAGAGGGTGGATTAATATGGGAGAAACTGATGATTCTAAGTTTGATTTGGTTTGGGTTTGATGCGTTTGAGAGAAATCGAAGAGGGTGAATTAATGGGAGAACCCGTTGCTTCTAAATTCGATTGGGTTGAAATCTGATGAGAGTAAAATCGAAAAATGGTGAATTAACGGAAGAATCCGTTGCTTCTAAGTTTGATTTGGCTAGGATTTGATGCTTTTGAGGAAAATCGAAAACGATGAAATAACGAGAGAACCCATTGCATCTAAATTCATTTGGGTTGGAATCTAATGCGAATAAAATCGAAAACGGAGAATTAACGGGACAATCCGTTGGTTAGAAAATATTCACCGCTAATCTCGATGGATCGCGAGCGGATAATATTTGGTTTGGGCCTGATGCATTTTAGGGAAATCGAAAACGGAGAATTAACGGGAGAAACCAATGCTTCTAAGTTTGATTTGACTAGGGCCTGATTCTTTTAAAGGAAATTGAAGATGGTTAATTAACGGGAGAACCCATTGCTTCTAAATTCGATTTGGTTGTAATCTGATGCGAGTAAAATCGAAAACGGTGAATTAATAGGAGAACTCGTTGCTTCTAAATACGATTGGGTTGTAATCTGATGCGAGTAAAATCGAAAACGGTGAATTAATGTAAGAACCCGTTGCTTTTAACTTCGATTTGGTTACGATTTGATGCGTTTAAGGAAAATTGAAGAGGATAAATTAACGAGTGAACCCGTTACTTCTAAGTTCGATTTGGCTAGGATTTAATCCGTTTGAAGGAAATCGATGATGGTAAATTAACGGGAGAATCCGTTGCTTCTAAATTCGATTTGGTTGGAATTTGATGCGAGTAAAATCGAAAACAGTGAATTAACGGGAGAACCCGTTGCTTCTAAGTTTGATTTGACTAGAGTTTGATGCGTTTAAGGGAAACCAAAAAGAGTGAATTAACAGGAGAACCCGTTGCTTTTAACTTCGATTTGATTACGACTCGATGCGTTTGAAGAAAATTGAAAACGGTGAATTAAAGGGAGAACCCATTACTTCTAAATACGATTGGGTTGTAATCTGATGCGAGTAAAATCGAAAACGGAGAATTAACGGGAGAACCCAATGCTTCTAAGTTCGATTTGACTAGGGTTTGATGCGTTTGAAGAAAATTAAAAACGGTGACTTAACCGAAGAACCCGTTGCTTCTAAATTCGATTGCGTTGAAATCTGATGCGAGTAAAATTGAAAACGGTGAATTAACGGGAGAATCCATTGCTTCTAAGCTCAATTTGGTTACGATTTGATGCGTTTAAGGAAAATCGAAAACGGTGAATTCAAGAAAACATTCGTTGTTTCCGAGTTCGATTTTTCTATAATTTGATGCGTTTGAAGAAAATCGGAAACGATGAATTAAAGAAAACACCCGTAATTTCCAAATTCCATTTGGCTAGAATTTGATGCGTTTGAGGAAAATCAAAGGGAGTGAATTAAAGGGAAAACCCGTTGCTTCCAAGTTTGATTTAGTTGGAACTTGTTGCGTTTCGAGAAAATCGAAAAGTGTGAATTGACGAGCGAACACCCGTTGTTTCCAAGCTCGATTTTTCTATAATTTGATGCGTTTGAGGAAAATCGGAAACGGTGAATTAAAGAAAACACCCGTTGTTTCCAACTTCGATTTTTCTATAATTTGATGCGTTTGAGGAAAATCGAAAACGGTGAATTCAAGAAAACACCCGTTATTTCCGAGCTCGATTTTTCTATAATTTGATGCGTTTGAGGAAAATCGAAAACGGTGAATTAAAGAAAACACCCGTTGTTTCCAACTTCGATTTTTCTATAATTTGATGCGTTTGAGGAAAATCGAAAACGGTGAATTCAAGAAAACACCCGTTATTTCCGAGCTCGATTTTTCTATAATTTGATGCGTTTGAGGAAAATCGAAAACGATGAATTAAAGAAAACACCAGTTGTTTCCAACTTCGATTTTTCTATAATTTGATGCGTTTGCGAAAAATCGAAAACGGTGAATTCAAGAAAACACCCGTTATTTCCGAGCTCGATTTTTCTATAATTTGATGCGTTTGCGGAAAATCGAAAACAGTGAATTAAAGGGAAAACCCGTTGCTTCCAAGTTCGATTTTTCTATAATTTGATGCGTTTGGCGAAAATCGAAGAGGGTGAATTAACGGGAGAATCCTGCTTGCTTCCAAGTTCCGGTATGAATCGTTTCTGCTCGTCCCTGTCTCGGCCACTCGATGCCAGCCGGTTGCACAGGCCACTGACGCTATTTAAGCGATTACTTAAAATCAATAGCGCTCGTTCGGTGCGCGACAACGGGACGATGGTATAATTCTTATCCCTAACTGTGTGCCTCGGTCTCATCCTTCGCCGATTCTCCACAGGAGCCCGGATCGAAGCCGGAAGCAACGAAGAAAGAACCGAAGGATGCAGCAACGTTTGGATCTCTGCCGAACCAGTTCCTCGAATCGCTGCGGGCTCTATCTGGATTTGGCTGGCTCTCCGACGAATTCTCAACACGCGTGTACTACGAGCGTGAAAGCGATTGTTTCGAGGATTAGGAAGAATAAAGATTAGAAGATAAACGCGATTGAAAAGTGGAAACTTATCGCGGATGTGACGATTAATCGTATCGATAACGATAGCTTTCTCTCTCTCTTAGGTTTTATCGATGAAGAATACAGCTCGTTAACAACGATGTAAGTGATTTATTTGTAAGAATAAGACGAGTAAGGATTTGAACTAATGTTGACTCTCTATGGGCCCGTGTAACTTTCAGGTCACATTTTAATTTATCGACACTTTACAAAATAATTATAGCTTTTCTCATGAGATGGCGCGTAAATCTTAACTCTATGACGTTGCCAACATAACCAATACTAGTATTCATGACCATTGCTAGGCTCGTTAACCTGAAATAACTAAATAAATGCTGTGCAAACTGTCGGCAGTAAAACTACGCGAAACCATTTGATCCAATTGATATTATTTGCGCTTTTGTCAGTGATTAACAAACTAAAAATAGTGGACGTAATAACTCTGGGTTAGTATATC
>NIJG01000758.1:24338-36382 GCA_002201625.1 Euglossa dilemma | reverse complement strand
GAATAAACAGTTTTTGAAAAAAGATATGCAGTTTTATATATTCACTTAAAAATCCGACATTTCATATGCACCAACCTAATATGTTTATGATAAATTTAAAGTTATTAGCAATTTCTCGATGATTACTCACAAATATCGTATATCTAAATCCTCGAAGAAGTTGATTTTCCGTGTTCGTTGTAAATAAAATGGAACGTAGTAGATAAAATGAATTTTAGCGATAAATGTAATGCTGGTGCGATTAGTTTTCAGATCCAACACTCGGGCTTGCTCGTAATCCGCTTTTAAGCCGCGATATTTTCCAATCCGTCGAACAAATTATCCACTTTCAGCTGTACGTAATTACACGCGAAGATCATCTTCTAATTGCCCGCTTTGTGTTCCCATAAAACACACGATAACGCTGTATGCACGTTTAATCGATGCACCGATAACAATACATTCTTTCGATTTTACGAAATAATCGAAAGAAGTTAGGATAATAACGCTGAAAAGAAAATATACGTGATATACTGAACCGGAAATTTTATTAAGGACCAAATTTGCTTTGCTATTTTGTTCCTTTGAAAAACAAATTCATTTGACATGCGTTTTACTTTTATTGTTTCCTTCTTATTCTTTTTCCTTAAACTTTTATTTTTTTCATCAGATCGGATCTGTGTTTTTGGAGAAATGAAAAACAAATAAAAAAGGTTCTTTTCGTAATTCAGGCACGAATCTGCCTTTACAATCGAGAAATAAACATTTTTACGTTCCTGGAATAACAGAGAATTTTTTGCGCTTTTTTGCTTCATCGTCGATTTTGTTTTCGCAACGCGAACAATTTCACGTTTTTCTTCTTTTTTTTTTTTATCGAACGTACAATAACAACACAGAGAAGGGGGTTTTTCATGTTACAGAAATGCTTAAAAATTTCAGATACAAAAAACATTCGACCAACACATACGATCAGCGTAGAGATCATACGATTTTCTATGACTTCTTCTTTCGTTTCTTTTTCCTTTTTTTTTTTTTTTTTTTTTTTTTTTGGAGTTTTCTCTTTTGTCTTTTGATTTCATGCAATTCGAGCAATACCATGTAAATATTTCGTAATGTATCTTCGTCGCTTCCTGTAACACAAGGTCTTAATATGTGTACGTATCCGTTACATAAAAACATCGGAAACAAATATACGGTATTGTGCGATTTGCATTTACAAGAGGATTCATATTTTCAATTTTTTTGCCTTTCTTGTCAAACAATAAACCAATTCCGTTTGAACGTGTTACACAGAATTTCTTACATCGTTCTTAGATACAAAAAGGTGTAGAATTTGCAAAATGTTTTTTTCCATACGTGTACCGTCATCGATGGACGTCCAATTGTTGTTACATACAATGTGAAACGAGTTACTTTTTGGGAAAATAAATTATCGTAATTGTCGCAGATAGAATATTATTACCGACGGTACAATCCTTACGTTTTTTCGTGAATCCTTTTCGTCTTCTTACTTTTTTTTTTTTTTCGTTTTTTTTACCTTTTTCAATGTTTTAACAGTTACTGCACGGATTATCGGAGATGTTATTCCAACATTAATAAACGAGCTGCGTGGACCACAAAATATTCATTTTTGACGTTTATGCGAGGCCAAATATGTTTTGTTTCGTCTATTGCGAAAAATGTGGTATTTCATAGCGTGCAGCTCGTTTGTCATTGGGTTTGAAACCAATGCGCTTTTACAACGAAGGTACGAGATTTATTACAAGTATAACACACTCTGTTATCTCGTAAGGATGTTACTTCCTTCGTTACATACGAGATGAATCGTATATATTTATCTATATATATATATAATCCATATATATATTTACAGATCAGCGAACCCTTTTGCGATGGTGAACAAGGGTTCCTTCACGTAATCCCAAATCCAGATGTTAACATACCACTTTCGACGTAACAAGTTTCATATTACAAAGGTGCCCTCACAAATTGTTTCCTTTTTTTTTTTTTCTCGCATCGAGGGTATTTCCTTCTCCAAGATGAAGTGTAGGAACATCACTTGGAAATACATCTATGCGACAGACATGAGGGAACGCTCGCAAAAGATGGCAATGAACAAAATTATTATGACCGTTTTGTACAAGCAATCCTTAAACGTATAAAAGAAAAATACATGTACGTATATATGTATACATGTACCCCTACGGTTTTCACAGATTCGTATTCCATGTACAACATGGAGAGTGAAGTAACTTCAAAGTTAAAATTACTTATTCGCAGTTTCAACCATAGAACAAAACAAATATATTTATTCCTTCAGTCTATACGCATAGCATTGCATTTAGCAATTATTTTCTTCTTTATCACCCAGCTTCTACTAGAGATTTATACTTTTATTTCACACGATTATCAGTCTTTCAAAAGAGTCAAGATAAACATTATATAATGACCATCCCTACACATTCGCCGTTCGCTTGTTTTTTTTTCTTCTTTTTCTCTTTGCAACCAGAGCTCTCGATTTTCGTTAATTCGTACAATGTGTGTGTGTGTGTCGTTGCAAAATTTCTAAATGAACAAGTACGCGCGTGTATAACGTTCTTTTTTCTCACGAAGTAATTCAAGATAGCACGTAAAATTATTAGGCACAATTCCATGCAGCGTTTCTTGCAGAATATCTGTCCTTCTTTCCCACACCGCGTTGGCACATTCTTGACTCTTTTAAAGATTGACTTTTAAAATATACCTCACAAAATAGATTCCATATCGGATCTAATGGTGCTTTAAATTAATAATTCAGTAAGACCAAGAACATGAAAGTCTTCCTAGTCTGTACACAACTTTCGCGAAAGGAACTTTCGCAAACATACGTTAACACAAAAGCTGAATTTTCTGGTGAATATGCAGGAGAAATATTCTTCTTATTTTAGAACTGACATGTCCGAAATACTGTTCGACTTATTTGAATTGCATGTTCTCATACGAAGAAATGAATAATAAAATATAAAAGAGAGAAGGAATGAGTGAAAGAGAGAGAAAATGAGATAGATAGAAAAAGATAGAGAAAGAGAGAGCAAGAGAGAGAGAGAGAGAGAGAGAAGATTACAATATTATATTAGAATTCATATGCGATTTTACCATATGAAATATATCCAATTGATGAAAACGTTCTTTTCTTTCTCCTTTCGCAGTCTCGGTAACATCGCATATGAAAAAAAGAAAGAAGAAAGAAGAAAGAAAAAAGGAAAAAAAAATAGAGTAATAATCGGTAAAAAGATAGAGCCACAATGAAAAAACACTATGTAAGTGTTTCTCTCGAAACTGTTATAAATACAACGCTTACGTAATTATTTCGATAAATCACCGCCAATTTTTGTGATCAATTTTTTTTTTTTTGTTTCCACTTTTGGAATCTATATCCCAATATGGTGGTGTATGCACATTGATTTTCCACCATTAACTGGTTTATTTTTTTCCCTCTCTATCGTTCCAAGCATCATAATGCCTGATTCTTGCAACAATATGATGCGCGCTTATAATCAATTATTTCGAGATTTCCTACAATCAACGAGTCTCTCAAATCACATTCGTTCTCAAACTGGCAGAAAAGTATAAATCGATTGATAATGCTGTTTACACACTGGTGCGTGCATTCACAGACATGTTTTCAATATTGAAACGTCGTACGTATCAAATTATAATTTGTGTCAGCAGAGAAAAACGATTTCTAACGCGTTTAGTATCATAATATTAAATCGCAGCGTTAGTGCTCGGATAGCGGATACAAGAGAGGATTTACAATACGTCAAGATAATTAATAATTTGACAGCATATCATAGTTCTTTTTTAAATAGAATAGGAATTATATAAAACGTTTTTTGTGCAAAAATCGCATTACCCGATGTACAACTACAAACATGTCCATGTTTCACCGTGCGGGTATTAAAAATGAAGAATAAGAATTTTCTCGTTTTATCCTTGATATGCGTACAAGTCAGTGTACATAGAATCTTCGTATCAAATATTCGTACCTCTTATGAATGTATTTAAATGTGTCATCTATACGAAATACTAAACTAAAAGACAAAGTGTTCAAGTAATTAGCATAGTTGTATAACAATTGAATTTTTTATATGTGACATTACGTGGAACTATACTCATTTGAAAGCTTAACATTTTGTGTCCTGCATTTTTATGCGTATAAAAACATCCATCATCATCATTGGATGGACATTCAAAATTACGTTTAGCTCCACGTAAAGTGTTAAAGCAAAATTTCAATTATCGCAAACTTACACTTCTTATCCCAATAGTCAAGTTCTTAATCGTTAACACATCCCTCTTGTTTCCTCTATCGTTAAAGCAAATATCCGTCAAAACTGATATTATAAGTCTAAATGCATTCGAAACCGTTTTCCATTACTTTTTTTTTTCATTTTCATTAATATCTCTCATTGAATTTTTTGCTTCAAATATGAAATATTCTACTATTGCCTATTAATGTATACACATTTCGTTCCATAAACCTAGGTCGTCTTGGCTGGTGGTACACTTCTTTTTGTTTTTTTGTTCAAGGGGAAATATTAACAATAAAAATTTACTTCGTGGAAAATTATTTCTTACGCAATCTTATATCTTTTTTTGCTCTTTATATGGTTAACATGTACATAGATATCAAAGAAAAAAAAACCAAGAATAAAAAGGGATTCCATGATGATGTTCTATTATATTTTGATAATTACCTTCATCTGTTGCAGAAAATGATATATTATTGTTATGCTATATTATGTACATTTTTGCTTACATTCATAGATTTTACCTAAGATGTGTCTTAAATGTAACAAAGAATCTTTGCTATATAGTTTTTCATTAATTATACATTAATTGGTGGAACGATTTTGAATTACAGTAGACACATAAATATTCAATAGACATCATGCACTGAATCCCTAATTTCGACAAATGCCACCAGCCAGTTATTTATAAAAAATAATTATATAAAACTAGTCAATTTTACAATCTCTGACGCTCAATCACAATTTCGTAAAAAAAAAATCAGATTAAGTTATAAAAACTCTCTATTACCACTTTACAGAAAGAAAAGATAATCTTGCATTTTTTGAAAAGTGATTTGAATTTCAGAGTTGTATGACAGCATTGACAGGTAGCAAAATCAAGCCATGATCAAACATTAAGATCGATATAATATTTAGAATTTATGATTGTATATTTAAGGAAAATTTATATGTAAAGTATGGTGATGCAAAAGTAATGGGCATATGGATTAATTTGCGATATTCTGATACTTACAATCAGCATTCAGCTACAATTTTACTCTCATTATGCTGTTTTTTTTTTCTCTTCAAATCACACATCCCATCACGTTTCTTTCTTAAAGAACAAGAACATCTTGGAAGTATGAAGCCATTGTATAAACATTTACTATTAAAATGACGGATACTCACATGTAATATTTACAGTTTGTGGTAAAATGTAATGATTATTATGTTACTCATATTACTTGTTTACATGTTGTGCTCTTGATAATGGCTTGACTCTGGCGCGCACTTTAGATTATGTACATTTATATGTATTTATGTACAAAGAATGACTCGCACCGGCATTCGCATCACTTCATTCACTGAGTTCACTGTTTCATACTCAGTATGCCTTATTTACAAGTAATTCATGTTTTCGCTGTTTTACTGTGATATTAATTGAAATTTTCAATTTTTTTTTCTATATAGACCACTTTTTTTTTTTTATCAAAATGTTCATAGCACTGTTTTGTCTTTATACACTGTTAAACACCCCAGACAATACTTTTCAGACTGAAATAACGTTTCACTCTGTGAGTTCAAAGCATAGCAATGTATGCCTTACATGTACGAGTCACACAATCACCATTTAACACTTTAAACTCTTCGAGCGCATGTAAAACATCGTGACAATGTATCGAAACTACTTAGACACGTTACCCTCTTCCATGCTATTATTGTCTTCTGATCTTGCTACATACAAACTTGGGTCTATTACCTTTGGAATAGGTTTAATTTCTGTTCCAAGCTCTTGTTCGATACGATGTAAGTTAAAACGATCTTCGTATGTGATTAGATTAATTGCTATACCCAAATGACCGAATCGTCCTGATCGGCCAATACGATGAAGGTATGTCTCTGCCATTTTTGGAAAGTCAAAATTGATTACGACGTTCACAGCTTGAACATCAATACCACGAGTAAACAGATCACTGCTGACCTATAGAGAATATACAACATATTTTTAATATATACTTGCAATTTTTCCCATACGATATAAAGTTGTAATTACATTTCAATAATTTCTCCATTTGTATAAATAAAAGAAAAATTATTCGTATATTTACCAAGTTTCTGCATAGCCCTGCTCGAAAATCGTGAAACACGCGATTTCGGTGTGCCTGCGCCATTTTCGCGTGTATGTAATAACAGCAATACCCAAGATCTGTTATCTTTTTCGCAAGTAATTCGACACGTTGTGTTGAATTACAGAATATTATACTTTGCGTTATTTGCAACTTAAAGAATAAAAATATATCAGATAAATATATTCAGTAAAAAAGTAAGGGTTTATTGGAGCAAAGTTTAGTAAATATATATGTATATGCAATTTTTAAAACAATCTCACCTTGGAGAACAATGTATTAAGACAATGAACTTTTTGTCGTTCCTGTACAAAGGCATAATATTGTGTTACACCTTTCAATGTGAGTTCCTCCATTAAATTAATCTCATATGGATCTCTTAAATGTTTTTCCATGAATTGCTTCACCGTCAGAGGAAATGTGGCTGAATACAGCAGTATCTGACGTTCACGCGGTAATCTAAATTTATGCATCATAAAATATTACAATACTAGAATATAAAATTTGACTAAGAAAACACCATCAATTTTTGTGATTATCTATCAAATGGTATACCTAGAAATGACATGATCCAACATTCCTTTAAAATCTTGTGACAGAAGCTTATCAGCTTCATCCAACACTAAAGTTTTACAATGTTCCATGTTTGCAACATTCTTGTCTATAAGGTCAAGAATTCTTCCTGGTGTTGCTATTATTACTTGCACTAGAAACGAATTACGTCATAAGTAAACTATTTTTAAAACTCGATTGTTATAATTAGTTCTTATATAAAGATACAATGAATACAAACCTGTCTGGTAAATCCTCATAATGTCATCACGTAAATCTGTTCCTCCAGTAGTTACCATTACTTTTACGTCCATGTGTTTTGCTAGCTCAATGCAAATTTGTGATGTTTGTAGAGCTAACTCTCTAGTGGGTACAAGTACTAGTGCCTGAATCACATCTTTTTGTGGATCCACCTGAAATAATATGAATTAAGGTCAATATTAACATTATGAAAATAAGTGGTATTTAGAAGTACACGTTCGCTCTTGATAGCAGAATCAACGATATACAAACCTGTTCTAGCACTGGAATTGAGTAGGCCCCAGTTTTACCAGTCCCATTTTTTGCACGGGCCAAGATATCTTTACCAGATAATGCAATGGGAATACTGGCTTCTTGAATTGGAGAAGGCTTTTCCCAGCCTTTCTCGAAGATGCCCATTAATAATTCTCGTTTCAGGCAAAACTCCTCAAATTCATTGCCACGAGTATCAGTAACATCCTAAGAATACATTAGAGTGTTTATTAATAATTTAAAAATGGATAAGGATATACTAAATACGTGAATTTTATTATTTTCCGTAACTAAATTCAATATCTAATCAAAAGAATATTTATGAGATAAAGCAAGAGTGTTTACAAAACAACTTACACTAGTTTTTATTCGTTTGTCCTTTGGTGGAATTTTTAATTTGGCTTTCCAACCCACATCGTCCATTTTCTCTATTTCTGTTTTGGTATTCAAACCAGAATTTAGGACATGATTGGAATTTATATGTGTTTCTGTCATCATTTTGAAAATGATGAAATATTATCTATTTCCTGCAAATAAATATTTCTTCATAAGTAAAATAGAAAATTTAGTCAAACCGATTAAATTAATAATATATTTTAAAATCTTAAAAATATGTTTTTAAATAAAAAGAGAACAGAATAAACAGAGTAAAAAATGAAAAATACGAAGAAATTAACCGAGTTCGTAAGTATAAAATGTAAGTAGAACAGTTATATGCCAGTAAGACAAAAGGCCACATCAGTATAAGTGACCTGTTGAAAAGATCACACTAGAATGTAAACATCGTGGGTATACTCATTGGAAGAATTCTAGTTTTTATGTACTTGAACCTTATAAGGAAATTTAACAGTTCGATATTGGTTACTGGCATTCTCCAGAAAAACTTTGAAATTTGAAGAATACATTACAATACATTTAGATATATTGATTTCGCAATACATGTTTGTATGTTCGTGTGTGTGCGTGTGGTATGTGTATGTATGTGTACACACATGTACATATGTATATATTAAAATACAATAGATTACAAATTTATTACGAATTAACATATAGAGAAATTTGCAAATGAAAATTTAACACTTTAAAATAAAATTTTTAAAAACTATAATACAATGTATAAATTAATAAAACATACCGTATTAATTGCAATAATGTATTTCATAATCTTTATATAACTTTGAACAAAAGCAATTACAATTACAACATAAAATATCGTACATGAAATAAATAAAACAAAGTATATTAAATATCGGAGCAAAAATGAAAGTAACTTACTTATTTGGAAAGTTTGCCTAAGATATTGGCAATATTTTCGGATATTAGATATACATATAGCTAAGAGGAAAGTTTCCTGCTGAATATTAATCAAATATTATTTATACAACGTATTTCCAGCGCAATAATAACGTTAATTTATTAGTCGATTTTAAGACATCGCGGCACTGTCGTCAGACATACTTGCGAACAGGATGAGAAACAGAGTATAGAGTAAAACCATCTGTACAAAGTCGATTTTTCTTTCTACAGAACGGACGAGAAATCTTTTTCCAAAAATTGACGCGATCGAACGGAAAATAAAATTCTCTCAAACGTAGGATCATTGGTTTAACAAAATGTCTACAACCACAAAGCTACTTACCTTGAAATGGATGGATATCGATGCTGAGCTGAGCACTCGATTAGGAAACAACACGCCAAAATGGCCGTTCCAATGTCAAGTTTTCTTTGCAGTGCTTAACCGCCACGTTCTTTCTTACGGAGCACTAACACGGATTACTTGCTCGGAAAGCGTATCGCGTAATACGCGGCACTATATTACGTTCTTTTCCGTTTGTAATATGAGACTAACGCACTGCGTCAAATGCGAGCGATAATTATTCCTCGTTGAACGTACTATGCGTTGCTCACTTGAAGTCCGCTGAGAAAAGTGTAGGACCCCACCGAATCCCCACCAACCCTTACCAACCTACCCATTCTAACGCGATGGCAGAAGCAGAGTGAATCCGTTTCCCTTATTGGCAGAAATGACCCCTTCCTATTAGCCTGATCTTATGACATAGTGCGAGAAAGAAAACGAGCGAAAGATCGAGAAAAAGCGAGACAGACGCGAGAAATAGGTGCAACAGCGTAAGGCAGACTTACAATCTGTTATTCCAGCATAAGAATTTTACCAATACGTATTAAGTTACCGAACCTGAAGTTAACGATTCGGGCAGTGTGATAAAAGAGTGGGGACTGAAATACCCCCTTTGCCCCCCGACAGAAACATCGGACTTCAAGTGAGCAACGCATAGTACATCTCGTCTTTGGATATTTGTCATGAAGAAGCAAAAACACTTAGATCAGAAACCGTTACATTGTTACGCGCTCTATCGATAACCAACTCCGCGCCAAGCTTTAAGCCGCGTTCTCACGACAACTCGACTCTGGTCGAATGAACATTAACCCGTTTACCGTTATATCAAACGTTTCAATTAATGCTGTTACCATTTGCGTGAGAAACGAAGAAAGAAATATAGAATTTAACGAAGTACAGAATTATTAGTTTTCTTACACGAAATATACAGAGAAAAGAATTAAAAATTATTTCAACTAAAAAGTGATTGAAATTGATTTCTTCTCCGTGATTTGATAATATTCTGTTGTTGATAATAACGAAAATTGTTATCCGTGCATGGAAAAGAAATGAACGTAAATCATCGTTTCTATAAGTAATAACATTTTTTGAATTTAAGTTAACAACGTTAACCAACGAAATACGTTTAATATATTATATTACACATTTCTGTATACAGATATGCTTGTATTAAGGAAATAAATCTGTTAATTACAATTCTGCTCCCTCCTCTGAGATATTCGATATTTTCTACAAGCTTCTGGGCAATGCCGTTCCAAATATCGCCTCTGCGAGAATGCTTTGAAGCATTCTCCGCATCGCCATTGCCATTGATGATGATTCCGTGTCCTTTGATGCGCACGTAAATTCGATCTACAAAATATGTGTGTTACATTGCATAACTTAACTTCATAAATCAGCATAATTACGAGTACGATCGAATAATTCCGTGCAAAATAAACCAATATAACCGAAACAATTTCAAGAAAAATAATTCGATACATGTCGTCATAATGAAAATCATCATTTCCGAATTTCGTTCAACATTTCGTCGCATCGATTCGAGAGGAATATTATTCGTTATTTATTATTGAAATATTATTCGATTATTCGTTATTATTCGTGCAATATACCGGTATATTATGACGTGCCGATGAAACGGAATATAAAACGGGAAAGTAAAAGAAGAATATGTACCGATCTGCGAATGATTTATGGCAAACCGGACACTCGAAGGGTCGTTCGCCTGTGTGCAGACGAAGATGACCCTTCAACACCCATGGCCTATCGAAACTTTTCCGGCAATACGGGCAATAATGCATCGTTTTGTTCCGCTTCCAATTCTGCGGATTCTCCACTCCTGTTCCCTTCACATTCCCGCCTAAGTACTGGTTTTGCGAATCGATCTGCTTCTTGTTCGACGCGAGATACAAAGCCTGCGAGCTCGTCTGATTATTCTCCATCCCGTCGAACGTGGTCCTGTTCAAATTTACGGCCACCTTGATCTCGTTCGTCGCGCTAGCCGGGTACTCGATCTTTCTAGCGTTCGAGGCCAACGGTATCTGCACTTTCTCTATCTTTTGTTCGTTACTACTCGTGTCCGTGATCTTCTGATTGGCTTTAACCGAGCCACCGGCAGTCGGCGACATTGTGCTTTCGATCTCTGTGAAATTCCTCGCGCCTAACTCCATGTCGTTCAGTTCCTTGTTCCATAGCATGTTATTTTCTTTGTTGAACGTGTAACGTGTCACGATTGGCAGCCTCGACGAGGTCCATATATTACTACACTTGGTCGAATTCTCTTTCGTTTGATGGTGTTTCCTTTTCGCGTCGACCGACGACGGCGGTGTCCATGGTAATTCTGCCTCTGCTAATATATAGAAAAAGATGTTTCTTTTTTTTTTCTCTCTCTTTATTTTTCCGCGACATAATAAATATTCCCGGTGTCACTTGATTATCGTTAACGAACGGTCTAGCACCTATGATTCGTGGCAAAAATACGATTCACCTTTTCGAACAATAACAAACCGGATTACGTTGTACTTTACGGAGCTGTATGTTATACTTTTTTTTCTGTTTTTTCTCGCATAACCACGCAGGGATATTACTGTCATCGTACTGAAATGTATCGTCTTACCTTCGGAGGAATTATTGGTCTTTCTGTACCTTGTCATCGATTTGATCAAACAACGAGGCATGTTTTCGAGATTACGAGCGAGCACAGCTTGGACGGAAGAACGAAATGCAATAAAGTGGTCGTTGCAACAGCGATGGAGCAAACCACTGTCACACGGTCGTCAGGCATTTGTTATCTTCTTTACTGCCCTCAGTACTGTAATGTCGAAAGATTCACCCATAGCAAACGTGGAAAATTATGTGTTTCCTGTAGATGTTCGTTATCCGGTCTTCGTGGGTTACAAATGGGAATAAAAAGGGAGATGAAAAGTGACAAGGAAATTATAGACCGAAGTATAATAAAGATAG
>NIJG01000750.1:11170-21552 GCA_002201625.1 Euglossa dilemma | reverse complement strand
CGTGAGACGTCCGAAATGGCTAGCATTCTGTTAATCTCAGTTTTACCGGATTGCTGATGTGAGACGTGATCATGCCGCCATAGCGGCGGCACCGATCGCAAAGGGTTAAACCTGAAGCTGGATCCAGATATATCTAGAAGCTAGTAAGAGGGGCGGGAACAGTTAGTTCGAAGCTTGGGAGGGGAGACCGTAACATATCAAGCGTTGCTACTAGTCGCTGCCGCGGCATTTAGTGTTGCAGCGTCGTAGTGTCTATTGAGAATGTGGTGTTCATTTCGTCGAAAACATGATTACTTAGTCGTTAGTCTATACGTTTTTCCAAGATTGGTCGCGAACGAGCCACGTAAATCTAATATTTTACCTTTTAAGCTTCCTTTCTTCCATTGAAAGTATCTATAACATGGTCGCGTATTGAAAGGTACAGAGAAACTCGAAGCGTTGTGCGTCTTTTTTCCTCGGATGTTGCACGTTTTGTCCCCTCGTGGCTGCCCAATGTGAACCAGTTCGCAGAATTGACAACTACGTACGAAGATGATCGCAACGGTTCATTTCCGGTTAGTTTTCTTTCTTCTACACTCTTTCTCTCTTGCATTATACACGTTCATCTGTTTTACGTTGTAAAATTATACGTCTACCGCGTAACATAACCTTTCGTTACATTTAATAAACATCACGATACGTTAAATTGTTTGTAAAAAGGAAACACTTGTTGTGCATACTCGAAATGGTATATTTATAGTTTTACATTACGGTTAAAGTATTTTGCGTGCAATTTTGGGCTATAGTGAGAAATATATATATTAAACTGCGTTTTTCGGTATGATTAAACAGCAAAATTTCGTTCTCCTCGAATATTCGTGTAATTAATTTCAATTATTTATTTACATCAATATAACTGAACGTTTCTAATCGATTTTGAAGAATTTTCCGTTAACCGTGAAAAAGATATATTGATGGTGGTACATTTACTGGATCAAAACATTGCTATTACGAATACAAGGTAAAAGACACAGTGTAAAATTAAAAATAGTTTAACGGTAGTTCTTATACCATTGTTTAGGCGTTGATGTTTGAAGTTCGACGTAACCATTGTTTTTTCTTATTGCTAAGCCTACGATATGAACGCAAAAAATTAGTTAAACACAGCACGGGTCGTATTCGACGAAAATTGAATTAATATAATTATTGTATAATATTAATATTATGTGTATCCGTTAGGTGAACGAGGAATTTGGTTTAATCTATTAAATAGCCAGAATATTTTTCCGGCGTATTAAACTGTTCGATACAAAGATCAACAACTGACTTTCCGTCGCAAGGAATACCGTTACCGACATAATGATCATTTTAATAACAAATAGATGAACTAAGACAATTTATGAAACTGATCTTATCTTATAGTTTTATTTTTTCATTTGTTTAATTATTTTTTTTAGGTTTCATTTATTCAGAGATAAATATTTGCACGACGTATATCAAGCTCTTCGAAACAAAGGCTTAATTGATTTTTCTACCAACATGATACTTCATCGCAACGTTACTGGAATAAAATAACAGGTACTTGAAACTTATTTCGTATATTTTGAAAAGAAATAGTGCAATGAAATCAGTTTAAATCTTATTTAACTTGATTTTATTGTACCGTTTACTATTTTTATTCCTATTGCTAGATTTAATTTATTATGACAGTTGGTTAAGCAGTTCTTTCTTTGTACCTGCTTAGATACGATAAAATGTGTTCTTGCTGGAAAAGTAAGACAACTACATATTTAAATTAAACATCGAGTTACTAAAGCAGCTATATTCTAGCTTCACGTTACCATGATTTATATACATCTCTCAGTCTCTATGGGGTCAGTGTGAGTAAAGATCTGAAATTTTGATGAATATTGGGGCAGAACTGTCATAGTGTGACTTAGTAATTGCTTGCAAATTTGGTACCTATTACATTAAAAATGCTTTATAGAAATCTTCTTGTGGCAAACATAGAAGTATAAAGTTAGTTAAATTTCATCGTTTCTTGTGTCGAGTTCTTTTCGTCTTTTTTTCTTCACTTTGATTAATGTATAATTCCATTTTTATGCAACTGTTAGAGATACATGCACAAGGTAGAATTACTATTAGAATAGTATATTATCGATAACCATTTACAAAATATATTTTTATGTAAAAATTTTTAATTAAAATTTAACGTATTCTAGATATATATAATATATTACAAATTCATTTTGAAGAGTTTTAATGTAAAATTTTCCTATCTACTAAGTTCATATTACAAAATTATGTGTTATTGCAGAAATGTTAATTTAAAAAGTACAAATTTATTTCAATTTGCAAGAATTTTCAAAGTTGGTTCAATTTTATTATATTAGTGAAAAAAATGAAATATGCGCAACGTCATTTCATCTAATGTTTCCAGGCAGATGGTAAATTGATAAATATTTATTTATATTTGTAATTATTATTATTATTTGCATAAGTGGACAATGATAACAGGATGAGAACAAACATTGTGAATAGTAATATATATAGTAATAAGCAACTGATATATGCATATTTATATAATGATAATTTAATTATCACATAACTTTTTACTGTTATATTTCACAGATAAAAAATAGACATTAAACGTTGACAAATTCTGAATCAGATGGGGAAAGAGAAGATATTAAAGAATTATCAGATTCTGCAAGATGTAAAAAAATATCTAAGAAGCATACAGAAGGAAATTCATTACCTAAAGTAAGCAATTTTCAAAAAATATGATTGTGTATACTATATACAAAACTTTATTTTTTTACTTTGATGATATTTTTGAGCAGGCATTAAGTATTTAGATTTAATGAAATAATGTAAAGTAATATTATATTTTAGGTTTCATTGAAATTTGTTAAGGATATGAGACAGATATACAATGTGGAACTCAACGTTTAGTACAAGAAACAGATTTCACTTCCATATTATAAACCTCCTAGAATGGCTCCTAGAAAAAAAAAAGAAAAAAGCTCCTAGAATGGCAGCTAAAGTAGAGCAATTTATAAATAAATAAAGGAAAAAACAAATTTAATTAAATGTTAATTTTGTTTACACTATTGTTGTACTTTGTAATTTCCAAGTGTATGATATCTCTTGAAACAATTTCCAGATAGAGGACTGTAAAAAGTTAAAGGGAACATAATCATCTGCCAGGACAAATATTTAACGGTAATACGTTTGAATTCGATCGTTTTCCGGTTGTCGAATTCGAAGTGCAACTAGTGCTGAGGGCCGCAGCAACCGCGTCAGTGCCTATCCTTTCGGATTTTCTGTACAACCTCGCTGTATCTCGAGAATTATGTTTGCGACTTCGCTATATAATAGAAGATAATAGTTCCGTTAGCTCTGTCTAATTCCGTCTTTGACGTTTCAGAAATATCCACTTTTAGGGTCTCGGTAGCATAGTTCATAGTATCCTATGCATAGTAATAGAGTGAATTATGTCGATACTCTGTTTGTCTTGTGACAGTGATTAATACTTCGCATGTAGATCCACGTCACTGCCTTGCGTTGCTCGTTATCGCATTTAGTCTCGATGTACTCTGTTCATTGTCATACGATGCTACGTTATCCGATTTGCAGATTGATACTTCTAATAAATACTGAAAATTCATGTTCCTTATCTCCGTGATTGTATTTGGAAACGTGGCTTTATTACGCTGTTATCGATCCAATACGTATTTCATTTTATTACTAGCCTTCTATTTCTGCGCGATGCATAAAACATGTACATACGTAATGTAATAGCTAATTTACTTTATTAAAGCAGGCGTTGTTGGAAATCTGATCCATCGTTTTGCATCCGACTTAAATTTCTTTGAGCGTATGCTGTACTTTCAATTCTTCAAACGTCAGAGCGATCGAGGAATTTTAATCGAGGAAGGCTTCGTATACTTTTACTCATGGATTTTTGCGCGACGGAAAAATGGTAATTCGAAGACCCCCTGCTATAAAGTCGACGATATTTTAAAAACGGAAATTAAGGCGTAAAATTATTTTACTTTGATATTCCATGCATCATTAGATAATTTTAAATTTGGTATATTAACATTATGCCGTTTGCACATCTAATCTAGATTTTTTCGTGTCGCACCGGTAGAACTGACTTACATCATATCTCTTATCGTCGGCGGTTTTTCCAGGTTTTTGTTTACTAATCTTATAGTCAGTTCCCATGTCTCAATCCTGTCCCTATAATTTCTCGAAATTGTGAGGATATACATATGTAAATAAGTACAAGATTTTTTTGTATTATACGTTTATCTATTTATTTTTATTTTGTTGGATACTTAATATGTATCTTTTAAATGAGACGAAGCAAAGCAATCTCCGAGGTGAAGTGAAAGTCCACAAAATTTACATATTAAATTAGTTCTCTTAATTTTTTGTTTTTATAACACACATGACACCTTCTGCGTTTTCGGTTGTTGGTTTCTGAAATACGTATTAGCTAGTGTTCCTTTATGTGGCTGGAAAGTCTGTTGATCGATTCACGACTGGAAGCACGCGACGTACTGGGGACCTCCAAGTTCTCTTCACCAACAGGTGAATGATCTTTTATCCACGATTCGCATATTTTTAATAAAAAATCATGAAAGTGGAGTTTCTTGGAATCTGTATTATAATGTCGTTGCAGTAAAACGCGATGTATAAAGCGCAAGTAAAAAGATATAACGCCACTTTTTTTTTATCATTTTATGGTTTTCCGGTATATTGGATAATAGCTCAGAAATTGATCAGCTCGATCTACTCCCTTCATATATTTATTGTAATCCAAAATAGATGCAGGTTTTATAATCGTACTATTGGTTTTTCTGCATTCTTTTGCTGTGTCAACTAAACTGGCATTGTGTATGGTAGAAATTGTTATTATTTTCGTCTTCGATGCTTTCCATACTTGCGCGAATACATTTAGTTTGCAGTTTTTCTATTTTGCCGCAGCATTCCACAGACGCGAATTTTCTTCGTAAGAAAATCTTCCGCAAATTCCACACTGTTATAGTAGTTGCCCATGCACAAGTTATGCCATTTTCCAGAAACATTTTTCAATAGTTTTATCACTGCATTCTTTAAAGGTTTTTTAATGCCAGAGTATATTTTGAAACACGAAATATATCCGGTAACGGAATCGCACAGCATCCGGAAAAGTAAACCGTACTTCGTAATTTTTGNACTTTAAAACTTAATCGCCCACGCCACGGTATCGTTCCATCATCGATTGTAATATTCTGACCAAGATTGAAGTTTTCTTGAAACTATTTTGTGAAATAATCAGTTATACCTCGTACTTTGAACAGTCGGTCGGCATTATCAGGTATGTTACTATTATCCGAGAAATGTAAAAACGATAATATCTGACGAAATCTATCGCGGGACATCGTTTTACCAAATATTGGCATTTCCAATAGTGGATTTATCCACCAATAATCGTCAATCCTTGGTTTTTTAACGATTCCCATAAGAATAATCAGTCCAAACCATTTTTTAGTTCGACTGCCGTAACATTGACAAATTTTGCACTGTTTTTTATCGGGCTTTCTCCTGGTGGAATTTTGATCGTAGTACCTGTTCGTTTCGGTACTAATAAATTCAAACAAGTCGTTTCATATGAATAGTTTCACGACATCCTCGATATTGTTTGCATCTCTGGGAAGTACGTTAAACCGGAAGATCCTTCGAAAGCATTATTGTTTCTTGGTAAATCAAAATCTGACCACTCTATACTGTTATCTTCGTCTGATTCTTCTGTATCACTTGGTAACAGTAGTGTTCGTCGAATTCTCCGTCTATATATTTCAGGTTTATCCGAAGATGTTGCCTCAATTTCTTTCTCTGAAGACGTAACATCTCCTAGTTCCTCACAATCTTGAAATTCGAATGGAACATCAGACAAGATGTCCACACATTCATCACGTATGATTGTGTCTTCTTTTTCGTTTGTCATTGTCAAAGGGCACAGGTTTTTATGAAAACATGAAGTTGCTATGTCAGTAATTTACTGTTAGTTAAACAGCACACGCAATATTAACTTTCGTTCTACAGTTTTGAATACCACAATAAAGCTATCGGCGTTTGCGCGATAATATCCGAATGGTTCCAACGAGGAGTCACCTGAGCTTGCCCAATAATTTGTGTGTGGCACCAACGTGGAAACACTGGTACTTACAAGATAGTTTTCGCATGGCATTAATGTAGAACCACCGAACGTCATAGTGTTAATTAACGTTGATCTTTGGAATTCGATTTAATGGCGACTGAGACTCGCCTCTCGATTGCAAAGGGTTAACACTGAGAGTACGGTCCCGTAGAATCGGTTATGAGGTCTTTCGATACCCACACCGATATTTCCCACTCTTACTCTGCTAGTCCCACCACACCTTGGAATCCTTCTCCCCACTATAGAAACCTCAACCGTAGACAAATATTTGAATCGATGACATTAGGTACATTTCGTACTGTATTTATTATCGTTGCTTATACATATATAACTCTTATGATTTTCTTCGCGTTGTGAAAATTCATACAACGAAGATATGTTTGACCAATCCTTTCCCTATCCGTTCATTGTCCCAAAAATCCAACGAAGAGTTTTCACTCACCGGAAGACGAGTGGCATAGGTGAAGATTGCCCGCATGAAAAATGAATAACTCTTTTCTTTCTTTTTGTAAATTATTGTGAACTTACGATGTTCTTTAACACTAGGTTTACGGGACCCGTCAATTTGACGGGTGAGTTGCTCCAATTATGAAATATTAACTAATTTAATTAATTAACCCATATGAAATCTGTTAATATTGTGAGTGCTTTCGAATTAAACTCATCGTTTGTTTTTAAAAGAAAATACGAGTTCCTTCACCTGTTTGTCATCCAAATTTATTGGATGTTCGTAAAAATAAGTATGTAAAAAACGTCCGTAAACCTAGTGTTAAGGGAATTGAAATGCAACCATTTCACGAGGCTTTCCAAATATATACACGTACACGCATACATCAACACTCGTTGAACCGTGATTATCATTAGAGTCTTTATTAGAACATATCTTGAAGAGATTGATAACATTACTGTTAGATTAAATAGATGAACACGTCGTTTTATAAATTCAGTAACAAGAACAAACAGATAATATATTTATTAATATTAAAACGGTACAAAATATAAGATTAGACAATTCCGTTGCCTCGTTTGATTCGCGACTGATGCTCGGAGCATCCAATGCCATCCATCCAACGATATTTTCTGTTTTTTCTTGTACAACTATGTACAAGAGTATTATTAATCTTATATTTAAGGATCTATTCATTCTTCATTATTTCTTTATAATATAATTACATTTAGTCCCTTTAAGAATAAAACTAATTTTCAATATAATATGATATTATTATACTTTCTAAAAAAGCAACTTGCCGAAGTTGTCCTATTCGTTTTTTTCCAATATTTCATCCATCGTCATTCCTTCGATAATCAACGAAAGAACGAGCAATTAATGTTTTACGTCGCATCGAAAACATAAAATTTTTACAACTCTTGCTAAATACGGTTTCAAGTATTTCTAGGAGCGCACTATATATCTCATATGCAGAAATTATAATTATGAGGATTTGAAGTTGAAACTTCGCTAAAGGAACACTGTGATATCTTTATTTAAAAAATGCACAAAAAAATGAAGATAAAATGATTGCTTTCTTATGAAATTGAATTCATAATACTGTGCAACGAATTTTAATTTTTTAAAGTTTTGTAATATCCATTGGGTAACTCTTATAGAACTCGCCTCCCCGAATACGATTCCACAAACGAAATTTTTCTGCAACCCTCAGTTTTCGATAAACCTGAATTTTTTTTTTAAAACGCGTGATTTTTGACTAAACTGAAGAATTACATGAAAACTAAAAATTGTTAGAATATTCATCATTATCTGAAAAGAAAGACGAGAGTTTCTCGAGTTTATCGATATCCATAATTATAATTATTTACACCTGTGAATAATTGGAATCAATCATCAAAGTTTAAAAATAAGCTGCCGAGTGTGCTTTCTACGCGCTACTTTCACATTTTTTCAAAAAGTTATTTATCCAGCATGAATTCGCTATACGGTATCACCTAGAGAAAATGTCGGAATGATCTTGAATGTTGAGAGGACGGTAAAATATACATTTGCAATGTGTAAGCTGTGTTTTGCTGCCACACAGCCATTGCTCACATATTTAATCATGCATTCTAGGTACCAAATGCGTCGTCTAATACATCTCTTTTTATATTATGTATAACACGTATATTTTCATAAAGCTTTTTATAGTGATTGCAGTTATAAAAATTACGAATACGATTTCATTATCTGATACAAATGACTTTTTAATATAAAGTTAAAAAGGAAACATAATTGTTTATTAGTATAGTAGATAGTATAGTAGAATTTTGTAAACGTGATTATAATTCTTTCTCAAACATGGTGAATATTTAGATGTTATTTAATAACTAAGAATAGATACGAAGGAAAGCAGATGTTTATAATGCGTGCAGATTATTACTGGACACTATTAAAAAATAATGTAAACGCAAGTTACAGATAAAAATAATGTTAAGGATAAAAATATTTTCAAATTTGCGTTCCATACTACAGATAGTCTTTTATTTCATACATATATTTCAGATTTCCTGCAAAAAAATTTTAAGTACAAAGCAATTATATTTATTATTTAGCAGCGCCGTGTTGAAACATATATTCCACATTTATGCATTGAGTATTTTACATTGAAATTTTTCGAATATATATATATAGGTTAACGATAACGAATCGAACATTTGCTACCAACATCGATTACGCGTAATTACGACCCTGCCGCTACTAATATAATTGCGTGTCGGCTAAAACCATAAGCCGTATAGTTTTTTCGAACGTTTCTATAGGTAGGGAAACTCGTGACCTAAAATAAGGTAGTTATTATGTGTATATAGCAATATGCAATATATAGCAATAAGCGCGGTAGTATAAGATTACTTCTAAGATCGCAAGTGCTCCACGCTGGAGCCATCTACCTCATAGGCTAAGTTTTCTATTGTAAACCATTTGTACATTTTGCATTCTTTTTATATGTACAGATATTTTGTAATGTACACAATAAATGTATGTTTAAAAAAAAAAAAAGTTGCGTGGCGGGAAAATACAGCTTACACGGTACAAATGTATATCTTACTTTCCTGTCAACATTGAAGAACATTCCGACATGTTCTCTGGATGATCTTTTTTCGGAAAAGTCGACAGAATACGATACCGTATAAGCAAATTCGTGCTGGATAAACAACTTTTTGTAAAATGTAAGAATAGTGCGTAGAAAGTACACTCGGCGGCTTATTTTTATATTTTGATGATCAATGTGTCGCGTCGCGCTTTGGAATTATGTACGAATTCCGACGTGTTATAAGACCATCACGTATACGCTCCAAATATTACCCATCAAATTCATATTGGGCAACCATTTCACGAGCAAGGAGAGAAGTTGGTATTGATCGAACGGTAGACCGTAACCGATTCGAACACCGATGGTTCGTTGATTCACGAGAAATTGTCTTAGAGCGACTTAGCGATAAAATCGGATGTAAAAAGAGGATTGCTCTTGGTTCAAAGTAAACTGAAAGCTCCAATTATGCGTTACGATTAGAAATCAGGAGAAGACTGACTCCTCGACTTTTCCGAGTGATCGAGTTGCGGAAAATTGGAAGTTTACTATAGGACATACGGTGCCTTGATTAGAGAATTCGGTCACCTTAAGAAGAGGAAAGGTTCCTCGACCAAAGATGGTAGTGCTGAAAAACTTTTCCATTTTTTAAAATAACTTCTATGGAGGTTATCCACGCGTTGGAGACCTTAGAGAAAGTGGTCCCATCTGAAAAATGTCCATTTATGGCTCCTTAGAGCGCCGATTTCGAGAGCTTCTGAACGAGACAATGCATCGACAACCAGGTTTTCAGACTCTTTCACGTGTTGGATGTCGGTCGTGAATTGGCCGATGTAATCTAAATGGCGAAATTGACGGAATAAACTAGCTAGCTATTTCTAGCTTTTGCTTGAAAGCAAAAGTTAAAGGTTTGTGATCCGTATACATCGTAAATTGCCTCTCTTCGATAGCAGGACGAAAGTGCTTAATGGCGTTGTATTGGGTTATCCGGAAAGTTCGTGCCGATTTTCGGTAGGTAGCGTGTGAGACCTGACTGAATATATCACAATTATTGAAAAAAAATAACATGTGTAGATATTCTAAAAGAGATAACTTCAGCCATATTTGGAAAAAAGTTTGGTTACGATTCGTTAATTTTTATCAGTTTTGTACGCCTTAGAATATGGTGG
>NIJG01000748.1:49389-59413 GCA_002201625.1 Euglossa dilemma | reverse complement strand
GCAAGTTAGATTTTCGGAGGGGAAGGCATTCGGAAAACGGTTTAACTTTATTGCAATTGGTAACGGTCCCGCATTGTGTAACGCTCTATTTTAATATTCACTCCGAGAGTTAAGGTATCCATTGCAAATACTGTACAGCCCATTTACTGCGGGAATATCTCATTTTACTTTCGGAATCGCAGGATAGGTCAAGCTATTAACTAAGCTGTACGCCTTTCAAGAAGGTCGATACCGTTCTCGCACGATATGACTCTCAATCTGTTTATTCATACCTTGCATTAAGGTGTCCTATCTGCTACAATACCCATTTATTTGTTTAGGTGATCATTAAGTTAGTCTCTCGGTAGGCAGTTCTCGGAAGGCAGGGTATTCGGCAGAAACTTGGACACTATTCCAAGTTGTATCGTTCTCCATAGGCTTGAATCTGTACTTTAATAGCCATACCGTGAAATAAGATGCCTATTGCCAATACTGTTCTATGGATTCACTCCGCAAATGCATGGTTTGATTCTCGGAAATACAAGGTAGGTGCAGCTATTGACTTCGCAGTTTGAATCTCATAGAATGTGGTACAGTTCTCCTACGGATTGACTCCCGACTTTGCTATACGCTCATGAAAATGAAGTGTCTGCTGCTAAAATGTCTACTCATTTTTTTGCGTGTATACCAAGCCTGGAACTCCGTATGGCGGTTTGGTCTTCTCGGAAGGTAAGACCTTCGGTAAAAGTTTGGTTCTATACGAATGGGTAAGGTTCTACAACGTTTCGACGCTAAACTTTAATATTCGAACGGTGAATTATAGTGTCTGAAGCCAATACTGCTCTGCAGATTGGCTCCCGGAATACTTTGGCGTGTCTCTCGGAATCACAGGATAGGTGAAGCTATTGACATAGCCGTGCGATCCTGGAAGAAGGTGTTAACGATCTCGAACGGTTTGACACTCGGTCATCTATTTCTATTAATGTGCCTGTCACTGAAATGTGCAGTAGCTACTTTCTCTGAACAAGAAATATTATTGCCGACACAGCGGGCTTGGTTCCCGGAGGGTAACGCGTTCCGAAAAAACTTTGACTTCATAGCATTAGGTGATGTTATCCGACGGTTGGACTCTCTACTTTAATATTCATACCGTAAATTAAAGTGTCCACTGCCACGACAGTATGGCGGGTTAAGACGCGGATTATGTGCCTTGACTAACGGAATCACAGGATAACTGACGAATTGTGGTAGATGTGCGACTCTCAAAGTAGGTAGTACCGTTTCTGAACGGATTCACCCTCGGTCTTTTAACTCAGACATGCAATTAATGTTCCTGGCACTAAAATGCATACTAAATCGCATAGTTTTCATTATTCATCACACGAGGTGATACTCTCGATATGGCTGGATAACTTGTACGAAGGTAGGGCTGTCGTTAATATGTTATACCAGTAAGTAACGTTCTTCATCGGTTTGACTGTTGGCTTCATCACACAAACCGTGAATTAAGGTGTCTATTGCCAACCCCCTTCAGCGGATATACTCCAGGTATGCATGCTTTGTCTCTCGGAACCACAGAATATGTGAAGCTGTTGACTTTCCAGTTGGAATCTCAAGCAAGGTGGTCACGGTCTCGAACGTTTTGACTCCCCATATTCTAATTCATACACGAAATTAATGTGCTTGTCGCTAAAATGGTTACATATCCGTTCCTCTGAACACGGAGTGATACTCTCGATACTGCAGGATAGCTTCTCTGATTGTAAGTCTATAGGTAAAACGTTTGACTCTATACCAATATGTAACGGTCAACAACGGTTTGACAGTCGTCTTCAATATTCAAACCGCGAACTAAGGTGTCTATTTCCAATGCTGTTCTGCAGATTTACTCCAGGAGCACCAGCTATAACTCTCGGAGGCACAGGATCGGTGAAGCTATTGGCTTAACCGACCGACACCCAAGGAAGCTGGCATAGCTTTCTAACGAGTGGGTCCTAGGTTCTGATATTTATACATGAAAATGTGGTGCCCGTCTGCTAACATATCTGCTAATTTGGTTCCGTTAACATTGAGCAGGACTCTCGCTAAAGCGGGTTAGCATACGTGAAGGTAGTGTATACGGAATAAAGAATTACTTTATTCGAATAGTTATCGTTCTGCAACGGTTGGCGATTTACGCTAATAACTAAACCGTGAATTAAGGTGTCGTTTGAGAATACTGTTCTGCGGATTTACTCCTGGAAAACATGGTTTGACACTTGCAATTGTGGAATGGGTGAAGCTATCGACCTAGCCGTTCGTCTCTCATAGAAGTTTGTAACGTTCTCGAACGGTTTGATTATCAATCTTATAATTCATACATGACGGTAAGGTTCCGCCACTAAAATGTATAATAATATCATCCCCAGAACACTATGGTAAACTCTCGATACTGCGCGTTCGGCTTAAGGTGGGTAAGGTTTTCAGTAAAACGTTTGACTTCGTACCAATTTGTAACGTTCTCAAGCGGATTAGGCCCTAATTAATTGTTGTTCACATAGTGAATCGAGGTGCCTAATTCAAATACTGTTTAGCGGATATACTCCCGGAATACCTGGTTTGTCTCTCGGAATCACAGGATAGGTGTAACTATTGGCTCAGCCAATCAATCCTCAAGGAAGGTGGAAACGTCCTTGAACGGTTTGACACTCGATTTTCTAATTGATACATGTAACTAAGATACCCGTCAGTAAAATTTGAACTAAGATATGAATCTCTGATCTCGAAATTTTACTCTCGATACAGCGGGTCAGGTACTTGGAAGGTAAGGCCTACGATAGAAGTTCGACTCTATACCAATCCGTAACGTTCTATATCAGTATGATAGTCTGCTTTGATATTCAATCCCTCAATTAAGGTTTCTAATGCCAATATTGTTCAGCGGATTAACTCCGGAATACCTAGTTTGTCTCTGGGAATCGCAGGATGGTTGAAGCTATTACACTTAGCCGTTTGTGTCTCAGAGAAGGTGGTAACGTCCTCGAACGGTTTGACCATCGAACTTCAAATGGAAACATCAAATTAAGGTGCCCGTCTGCCAAATATCTACTAATTTGTTTCCATTAACACTAAGCAAGACACTTGTTACATAGGGATAAGTCCTCGTAAGGTGTACTGCCGGATAAAAAGTTTGATATTATATCAATTCGTAACGATCCCAAACGCGTTGTTGCTCTACTTTAATATTGAAACAGTGCACTATGGTGTCCATTGCCTGCACTGTTCACCGGATTTTCGCCCGGAATACCTGGGTAACTCTCGGAGTCACAAAATAGGTAAACATATTTACTTAGCTGTGCGAATCTCGAGAGGGTGGTAACGTTTTCCAGCTATTTGACCCTCGATCAACCTAATTGATACATGGAATTAAGGTGCCCGCCGCTAAAATATGCACTAATTTCCTTCCCTTGACACGAAAATATACTCTCGATTCAGCGGGTTATGTTCGCGGAAAGTAAGATTTTCGGTAAGACGAATAACTTTATACATATTGGTAATATTCTCAAACGGTTTAATGGTCTACTGTAAAATTCAAGCCATGAGCTAAGGTGTCTATTGCCAACACTTTTCATTGGATTTCTCTCGGAATACCTGGTTTGACTCACGGAATCACAAGATAGGTGAAGCTATTGACTTAGCCATCCGACTCTCACAGAAGGTGGTAACGGTCTCGAATGGATTGTCTCACGATTTTGATTCTTATTCATTAACATGTGGTGACCGTCTGCTGTTATGTCGACCAATTTGATTCCGTGAATAATAATCAGGACACACGACACATTGTGATAAGTTCTCGGAAGGTAAGGTATTTGGTAAAAAGAATGACATTATACCAATTGGTATACAGCGGGAAGGCGTCGCGGAAAGTAAGCCCATCTGTAAGAAGTTTGGCGCTATGCCAGTAGGCAACGTTCTTCAACAGTTTGATGATCTGCTTTAAGATTCATACCTCGATTTAGTGTGTCTATTGCCAATAGTGTTCAGCGGATTTACTCCCGGCATACCTGGTTTGACTTTCGGAACCAAAGGATAGTGGAAGCTATTGACTTAGTCATTGGGCCCTCAGAGAGGGCAGTCACGATCACGATCGGTTGGACCCACGATCTTCTAATTCAAACATGCAAATAGTGTGCCCTTCACTATGATGCATAATAATTTCCATCTGTTATCAGGAAGTTATAATCTTGATACAGCGGGATACGCACTCGGAAGGTAAGGTGTTCTGTAAACAGAAGGACTTTAAAACAATTAGAAATGTTCTCCCGCGATTTGACTAGCAACTTTAATGTTCATGCGAAGAATTTAGCTGTGTATTGCCAATGCTTTTTAGTGGATTTACTCTTGAAATTTATGGCTTGCCTCTCGGAATCACATCTATAGGTGAAGCTATTGACTCAGCCGGTGGACTCTCGAAGTAGGTGGTATCAATATCGAACGGTATGAAACCTGATGTTCTAATCCATATATGAAATTAATATGCCCGCTCATAAATGAATACTAATTTCCTTCTCTGAACACGAAAATATAATCTCGATACAGCGGGATAGGCTAACAGAAAATAAGGCCTGCTGTTGAAAGTCTGATTATAGAGCAATAGGTAGCGATCTACAACGCTTTGACTCTTGTCATTAATATTGATGCCGTGAAATTGCGTGTCTATTGCCAATACTGTACAGCCGGTTTGGACGCGGATTATCTGGTTTGACTGTTGGGATCACAGGATAGGTGATGCTGTTAACTTAGCCGTTCGAATCTTAAAGAAGTTGCCAACGGTCTCGATAGGTTTTACTCATGATTTTTCAATTTGTATAAGTAAATAGGGTGCCCGTCATTAATATCCGTACTAATATCTCTCTCTCAGCACGAAGATATACATTCGGTACAGTTCGATTCACAGTAGGTAAGGTATTCGGAAAAAATGGATTTTTTAAAAATTGATAAGGTTCTCCGAGGGTTTGACTCTCTACAATATATATACATACCGGGGAATGATGTGTCTATTTCCAATAGTTTTCAGCGACCTTGCTCCCGGAATACCCAGTTTGACTGTCGCGATCGCTGGATAGGGTAAGCTATTAACTTTGCCGGTCGAAACTCAGAAATTGCGGTAACATTCCTGAACTGATTGACACTCGGCCTTCTAATTCATACATGAAATTAAGATGCCATCTCTATAATGTATACTATTGTGATTCTCTACACCCGAAGTTACACTCTCGATACAGTGGGTTAGTTCTTCGGATGGAAAGGTCTTCGTTAAAACGATTGACTTTATACGAATTGGTAACGTTCTACGCCGTCTGACGATCTGCATTAATATTCAAACCGTGAACTGAAGTGTCTATTGCCAATAAACTTCAAGGGATTTACACCCGAAGTACCTGATTTGAATTTCTGAATCACGGGGTTGGTGATGGTATTGACTCAGCCGTCCGACTCTCACAGGTAGTGGTAACGTTCTCAATCAGTTTGGCCCTCGACATTCCAATTCATGCATCAAATTGCGGTGTTCGTCACTAAAATGAATACAAGTTCGTACACTTGAGCACGTTGCTATACTTCCGATACTGCGGGTCAGTTGATCGGAGGGTAAGGCTTTCTGTAAGAAGTTCGAACCTACACGAATAGGTAATGTTCTACAACGGGTAGGCGGCCTGCTTTAATATTCAAACCATGAATTTAGGTGTCAATTGCCAATAACCTTCAGCGGGTTTACATCCAGAATACCTGGTTTTACTGACGAAATCACAGGATAGCTGAAGTTACTGACCTAGTCGTTCATATATCACAGAAGGTAATAACATTCACGATCGGTTTGACCCTCAATCTGCTAATTCACACATGAAGTTAAGGTGCCCGTTACTAAAATGAAGACTAATTTGCTTCCGTGATCACGAAATTATACTCTCTATAGTGCGGGCAGTCAAATCGGACGATAAGGAGGACGGCAGAAAGGTTGATTCTATACGAATAGGTAACGTTCTACGAAGGTTTGGCTCTGCAGTCTAAAAATTTATATCATCAAGTAGAATGTCTAGAGTCAATAATGATCAACGGATATGCTCCCGGAATACCTGGTTTCACTCTCGGAATCACAGGATTGGTGATGCTATTGACTTAGCCGTTCGGTACTCAATGTTGGAGGTAACATTCACGACCAGTTTGTACCTCGATCTTCTAATTCATAATGAACTTAAGGCGCACCTCGCTAAAATGTGTACTAATTTCTTTCTGTGAACAGGAAGATATACTCTCGCTGCAGCGCGTTCGGTTAACGGAAGGCATGGTTTTGTGAAGAAAGAATGACTTTATATCAATTGTTATCTTACACAAACGCTTTGACGCTACATTTTAATACTCAAGCCGCGAAATAGGGTATCTGCTGTTCATACTGGTCATTGGATTTACTCCCGGAATACCTGGATAGGCTCACGGAAACAGGATATGTGAGGCTATTGACTTACCCGCTCGTATCTCAAAGAAGTTGCTAAGGTTCTCCAACGGCATGACACTCTAGCTTCTGATGCATACATGGAATTAACGGTTTGAATATTAAAGTACAGAGTCAAACTGACGGAGATCATTATCAGATGGAATAGAGTTACCCTTTTTACCGAAGGCTGTACCTTCCGAGAATGTAATTCGCTGAATGCAGATAATAATGTCGTCAGCATGGAAACAAATTAGTATACATTTTAGTGACGAACGCCTGAATTTCATGTACGAATTAGTAGAGCGAACGTCAGATCGTTCCAGGGCGTTACCACCTACATCGAGAGCCGAACATCTAGAACAATAACTACACCTATCCTGTGATCCCGAAGGGTAAACAAGTTATTCCGGGAGTCAATCCGCTGTACACTACTGGAAACGTGCACCTTAATTCACAGTATGTATAGTAAGGAAGAGCTCCAAACCTTTGTAGATCTTTGTCTACTGTTATAGAGTCAAACCTTTTACCGGAAGCCTTACCAGCCGAGAATGTAAACCACCGCACCGAGAGCATAACTTCGTGTTCAGAGAAACACATTAGAATACATCTTAATGACGGGCACCGTAGTTTCATGCATGCTTAACAAGACCGAGCGTCAGACCGAGGGGGAACGTTACCAATTGGTATAGAGCCTAGCGTTTCACGGAAGACCTTACCATAGGAAAACATAGCCTGTTGTATCGAGTGTATAGCAGCGCGTCCAGGGGATCGAATTAGCATACATATTTGTGACGGTTGCCTTTGTTTCATGTATAAAACTGAAGATCGAGTGTCCAACCGTTTGAAAACGTTACCGGCTTCATTAAGGGACGAACGGCTATGCCAATAGCTTCACATATCCTGTGATTCCGAAAGTTAAACCAGATATTCCGGACGTAAATGCCCTGTAGAGTATTGACAATGGACACAACAATTCACGGTTTGAATAACACATCTGGCTGTCAAGCCGATGTACAACATTACTTATTCCCGTAGGGTTAAGCTAATTTCAGATCGACTTACTCTGCGAAAAACTGACCGGCTGTATCGAGAGTATAACACCGTGCTCAGAAGTACGAACCAGTATACATTTTCGCGACGAGCACCATTATATCATGAATGAATTAGAAGGTATGGGTCAAATCGTTTGAGAACGTTACTGCCTTCTTTGGTAGTGGAACGGATAAGTCAGTAGTTTCACCTGCCATATGATTCCGAAAGTCAAGCCAGGCATTCGGAGAGTCAATAAACTGTACACTATTGGAAATTGTCATCTCAATTCACAGCCTGAATATTAATATAGCGCGCCAAACTGTTCGGCAATGTTACCATCTTCTATGAGAGATGACCGGCTGCGTGAATATCGTCACCTATCCTGTGATACGGGGAGGCAAAGCAGGTACTCCGGAAGTTAATCCGCCGAACAGTATGGGCAATAGACACTCTAATTCACGGTTTGAACATTAAAATAGAGCGTCAAACCTTTTGAGGAAGTTACCTATTGTTATTACGTCTATCATTTTACCTAAGACATTACCATCCGAGAACCCCACCCGCTTCATGGATGGTATAACATCGAGATCAGAGGCCGAATTAGTATACATATTAGTGACGGTACATTCAATTCATGTATGAATTAGAATATCGACCGCCAAACATTTCGATAACGTTATCACCCTCTTTGTGGGCCGAACGGCTAAGTCAATAGCTTCACCTATCCTGCTATTCCGAGAGTCATGGCAGGTAATATGGGATTAAGTCCGCTGATCTGTGTTGGCTATAGAGACCTTCATTCATGGTATGAATATTAAAGTGGAGCGTCAAAGCGTTTGAGGAAGATAGAAATTCCTATAAAGTCTATCGTTCTACCGAAGGCCTGACATTCCGCGGAAATCACCGGCTCCCTCGAGAGTATAAGTTCGTGATCACGGAAAAAAATTAATACCCATTTCAGTGACGGGCGCCTTAACTTCATGTACGAATAAGAATGTCGAGGGTCAAATCGTTCGAGAATGTTCCCACCCTCTATGAGAGACGAACGGCCAAGCATAGATTCACATATCCAGTGATTCCGAATGTTAAACCAGATATACCGGGAATAAATGCGGTATAAATTATTGGCAATAGACACCACAATTCACGGTTTGAATATTAAAGCGGGGCGTCACACCGTAGTAGAACATTACCTATTAGTGTAGGTTTAAACTGCTTACATAATGCCTTTCACTCAGATAGCCTGACCTCCTGTATAGAGAGTATAACACCGTGTTCAAAGGTACGATGTAGTATACACTTTAGTGACGAGCACCTTAATTTCGCGCATGAATTAAAAGATCGGATGTCAAACACATCGAGAACGTTACCACCTTCTGTGAGAGACGAACGGCAACGTCACTATCTTCTCATATCTTGCGATTCCGACGGTGAATACAAGTAGTATATCCGCTGAACAGTATTGGAAATACATACGTTAATTCTCGGTATGACGTTAAAGTGGAGTGTCAAACCGTTTGAGAGCAGTGCCAGTTGTCATAAAGTCAAACACTTTACCGATGGCCTTACCTTTGAAGAAGCTAACCAGCAGTTTCGAGAGTATAACTTCATGTTCAGAAAAGCAAATTGATGTATATTTTAGTGACGAGAAAATTAACTTCATGTATGATTTAGAAGATCGAACGTCAAACCGTTCGAGAACTTTACCACATTCTTTGAAAGACGAACGGCTAAGACAATAGCTTAACCTATGCCAAGATTCCAAGTATCATACCATGTATTCCGAGAGTAAATTCGCTGAGCAATATTGACAATAGGCACATTAATTCACGGTTTGACGATTAACCAAAAGCGTCAAATCGTTGCAGAATGTTTCCTATTCGTATAAAGGCATTCTTTTTACCGAATACCTTACCTTCCGAGAATGTAATCCGCTGTGTCGAGCGTATAACACCGATTTCCGAGGAACATATTACTATACATTATAGAGAGGGGCACCTTAGTTTATGAATCAATTAGAACATAAAGTGTCAAACTGTTCGAGAACGTTACCACCCTCTCTGTGAGTCGAAAGGATAAGTGAATAGCTTCACCAATCCTGGGATTGCGAGAGTCAGACCACGTATTCTAGTAGTAAAATCGCTAATCGATATTGGCAATAGACACCTTCATTCACGGCATCAATATTAAGGTTGAGAGTCAAACCATCGTGGAAAAATACCAGTTAGTCGAAAATCATACTTTTTAATCTACACCTATCATTCCGAGAACACAAGCCATCGTAGCGATTGTCACGCTTAGTGCCAATCACTGAGCGAAACCAATTAGTAGACATCATAGCAGATGCACACCTTATTTTTATATATAAATGAGAAGATCGAGAAGCGATCCGATCCAGACCGATACCATTTTCTTCGACAATCGCACATCTAAGAAAATAGCTTCACCTATCCTGTGACTCCGAGACTCAATCCAGGTATTCCGGGAGTAAATTCTGAGTACATTATTGGCAATAGGCACCTCAATTTAAAGTATGAATAT
>NIJG01000748.1:30559-42120 GCA_002201625.1 Euglossa dilemma | reverse complement strand
GGCCGGCTCGGGCACCGTGGGTTCGTCAGACCCATACTGCAACGGAACCACAGGGCCCACCGCCGCCCCTGCAGGACACCTGTGACTGCGACAGTCAAACCTGGTAATCCGACAGTAAATCCACTGAAGTGTATTGACAATTGACAACTTAATTCACAATATCAATATCAAAGTACACAGTGAATCCATTATAGAACGTTAGTTATTATTACGGAATCAAACCGTTTATCGAATACCTAACCATCCGAGAACATAACCCGCTGTATCGAGAGCGTCAATTCCTGCTTACAGAAAGACATTAGTATACAATTTAGTGACGGGAAGCTTACTTTTTTGTATGAAATACGCGATCGAGTATCATACCGTTTGGGAACGTCACCACCATCTATAATGTTTGGACGGCAAATCCAATAACTTCACGTTTCCTCTGATTCCTAGAGGCAAACCCGGTATTCAGGGAATAAATCCCCTTTCCAGCAAAGGCGTTAGATACCATAATTCACAGAATAAATGATAAAGTACAGAGTCAAACCTTTGTACAACGTTACCAATTAGTTCGCAGTTAAACGTTATACCGGATACGTTATCCCCCAAGAACATAACCCGACGTAGGCAGTGTCATGCTCACTATTCACGAAACAAATTATTAGATGCTCTAGCAGGCGGGCGCGACATTTTCTTGTATGTATAGCATAATCGAGAATCAGTCCGTTCGGTAACGATATCACCTTCTTTGGGAATCGAAATGCTGAGTCAACAGCTACACACATCCTATGATACCGGGAGCCAATCCAGCTATTCACGGAGAAATCTGCTGATTACTATAGGCAGACACACTATTTTACGGTATAAGTATTTGAGAAATGTGCCAATCCTTTGTAGAACGTTACCTCTTGCTATAGTGTCAAACTTTGTACCCAAGGCCTGACCTTACGAGAACTTAACCTGCTGCATCGAAAGAATAACATCTTGTTCACAGAAACAAATTAAGTTACATGTAGGGACGGGCACCTTAATTTCATGTACGAATTAGAAGATCGAGAGTCAAACCGCCCGAGAATATTACTACCTTCTCCGAGAGTCGAGCGGTTACGTCAATAGCCTCACGTGTCCAGTGATTCCAATAGTGAACCCAGGCATTCCGGGTGTAAATCCGCTGAAATGTACAGGCAATAGACTTCTCATTTTGATCATTAAAGTGGAGTGTTAAACCGTCGGAGAACGTTACCAATTGCCGCCAAGTCAAACCTTCAACCGAAGGACTTAACTACAGAGAAGCCAACCCGATGTATGAAGAGTATAACTTCGTATTCAGGGAAGCATACTAGTAAACATTTTTGCAACGGGCACCTTAATTTCAGATATGAATTATAAAGATCGTGGGTGAAACCGTTCGAAATCAATACCGCCATTTTTGGGAGTAGAACGGCAAGGTCAATATCTTCGCCTACACTTTGATTCTGAGAGTCAAATCGGGAAATACGGGAGGTTATACGCTACAGAGTACTGGCAATTGACATTTTAGTTCACGGCATGAATATTAATGTAGTGATTCAAACCGTTCGAGAGCATTGCCAATTGGTTTAACGTCAAACACTTTACAGATGGCATTACCTACGATGAAGTGAACTCGCCCTTTCGAGAGCGTAACTTCGTGTTCAGAGGTTCGATCTTGTATATATTTTAACCATAATTTCGTGCATGAATTAAAAGATCGAGGGTAAAACCCTCTTTGAGAGTCGAACGGCAAGGTCATTATCTTCGCCTATCCTGTCATTCCGAGAGTCAAAGAAGGTAATCTGGGAGTAGGTCTGCTGAAGTTTACAGGCAGCTGACTCCTTAATCCACGGTATGAATGTTATTGTTTACAGCCAAGCCAGCGGATAACATTACCAATGCACATACTGTCATTCCTTATACCGAATACCAAACTTTCCGATAACCTAACCCACTGTAGCGAGTGTCCTGCTCAATGATCACGGAAAAAAATTAGTAGACATTTTAGCGGACGAACAGCTCATATTTTTGTACAAACATCAATATACAGAGCCAAAGCGTTCGAGAACGCGACCACGTTCGGAGAGAGGCGAATTCCCTAGTCAAAAGCTTCACCTACCCTGTGATTCCAAGAGTCAAACCACATATTCCTGGAGTGAATCCGCTGAACAATATTGACCATAAACATCCCAATTCGCGGCATGACTCTTAATGTGGCGCGTAAACCGTTTGAGAATGTTACTTCTTGGTACGGACAAAACTTTTTACCGACCGTGTTACCTTCCGAGAAAACAACCCACTGTATCGAGATTATAACTTCGTGTTCCGAGAAGCAAGTGAGTATGCACTTTAGAGACGGGCACCTTAATCTTATATACGATTTAACCAAATCCAGGGTAAAGGTGTACGAGAACATTTTCACCTTCCGTGAGGTTCGATCGGTTGAGTCAATAGCTTCATCTATCCTTCATACCCAGAGTCAAACCAGGTATTCCGGGTTTGAATCCCTTGTGCAGTATCAGCATTAAAAGCCCTGCTGCGGGTATAAATATTACAGTACAGGGACACACAGCTGTGCAACGTTAACTATTGGTATTGAGTCTAACCTTTCACCGTAGGTCGTATCTTCCGAGAAGCTAACACGCTGTACCTAGAGCATAGCTTCGTGTCCAGAGAAACACATTAGTATACATTTCAGTGTCAGCCGCCTTAATTTCGTCAATGAATTACTAGGTCGAGTGTCAAATCGATCGAGAACGATACCGCCTTCTATGAAAGTTGAACGCCTACGGCAGTAGCTGCACCTATCCTGTGATACCGACAGAAGACCAGGTATACCGGGTGCAGATCCGCAGTACACTATTGTCACTATACATCGAATTTCAGGCTACAGGTATCAAAGCCATTACAGAACGTTACTAATTGCCATAGAGTCAAACGTTCTCCCTGAGACCTTACCGTTTGAAAAACTAACCCGTAGTATCGAGAGTATATCTTCGTGATCAGATAAAGAAATTTGTATTCATTTCAGTGTCGGGCACCTTAATTTCATGTAAGAATTAGCAGATCGATGGTCAAACCTTTCGAGAACGTTACCACCTTATTTGAGAGTCGAACGGCTCTGTCAATAGATTCACCTGGCCTGTGATTCCGAGTGTCACACCAGGTATTCCGGAAATCAATCCGCTGTACACTATTGGCAATCGACACATCAATTCACGGCTTGAATATTAAAGCAGTGTATTTAATCGGCGAAGAACATTGCCAATTGTTATGACGTCATAATCTTTAACGAATACCTTTCCTTCGGAGAAAATAACCCGCTGCATGGAGGGCATAACTCCGTATTTAGAGAAACAAATTAGATTACATTTTAGTGGTGGGCATCCTTTTTTCATGTATGAGTAGGCAGACAGAGTGTCAGACAAATCAAAAACGTTACCTCCTTCTCTGAAAGTCTAACGGATAAGTCAGTAGATTCACCCATCTGGTATTTCCGCGAGTCAAAGCCAGGTATTCCGGGGGTAAATGCGCTGAACAGTATTGGCAATATACCGCTTAATGCACGGTTTGAATATTAAAGCAGAGCGTCAATCCATTTCGATTGTTACCAATTGGAATAAATTGAACCGTCTTTCTGAAGACCTGACGCTGAGGAACCATAACGAGCTGTATCGAGAGCAAAACAAGGTGTTCATACGAAGGGATTGGTATACATTTTAGTGACGTGCACCTTAACTTCATGTATGAATTAGTATAAGGTCAAACCATATACCGAAGATCTTACCCTCCCAAAACATATACCCGCTGTATCCAGAGCACAATTTCGTGCTCAGAGGTTCAAGATAGCATACATTTTAATGAGGGGCACCATAATTTCATGTATGAATATAAAGTTCGAGTTTCAAACCGTTGAAGAACGTTTCCACCTTTCTTGTGAGTCGCACGGCTAAGTGAGTAGCTTCACCTACGCTATCATTCAGAGTGGCAAACAAGGCATTTGTGGAGCAGATCCGCTGAACAGTATTGGCTATGGACGCCCTCGTTCACCCCTGGAATGTGAAGCAGTGCGTCACACCGTGTGAGTACGTTACAAATTGCTATAAAGCCAAACGTTTCTCAGAAAGCCTTATCGTACGAGGAACTATCCTCGTCGTATCGAGAGAATAACTTCATGTTCATAGAGACACATTTCAATACATGTTAGTGACTGCAATTTAACTTCATGAATGAAATAGAACATAGAGAATCAAACCGAGCGAGACCGTTACCACCATTGTTGAAAATAGAACTGTTGATTTAATAGCTTCACCAATCCTGTGATTCCAAGAGCCAAACGAGTTATTCCTGGAGTTAATCCGCTGAATGTTATGGGCGATAACATTGATTCACGGCATGAGTATTAAATTACAGCGTCAAGTCGTCAGAGATCATTACCAATTGTTATAAAATCATTATTCTTACCGAATACATTTCCTCTCGAGAATCTAATTGGATGTATGAAGTGTCTTGCCTCGGGTTTGCGGAACCATATTAAAAGACGTTCTAGCAGATGGACACCTGATTTTCAAGTATGAATGGCAAGATCGAGGGTCAATTTGTTCGAGAACGTGTACACCATTTTTGTCAGTCGCACAGGTAAGTCAGTAGCATCACCTATTCAATGATACCAAGAGTCAAACCCGGTACTCCGGGAGTAAATCCCCTGAAGAGTATTGGCAATAAACACATAAATTCCGGGTATGAATGATTAACTCCAGAGTCAAGCCGTTGTCGAATGTTACGAATTGATATTCAGACAAACTATTTACCGAAGGCCTTACCTTNCTCACCCGCAATATGGTGACCATAACTTCCTATTCAGGGAAGACCCAAGTAGTATGCATTTTAGTGTCGGGTAACATAAATTCATGTATGAATTACAAGGTCACATGTCAAACTTTACGGGAACGTGACCACCCTCGTTGAGATTCGAAAGGCTAAGTCAATAGCTTCATCTATCCTGTGATTCCGAGAGTCATATAGGGTAATACGGAAATAAACTCGCTGCACAGAATCGGCAATAGACTCCTTAATTCACGGTCTGAATATTAACGTACTGCATCAAAGCGTTGTAGTGCGTTACCAATTGGTATAAAGTCAAACATTTTACCGAAGGACTTACCTTCGGAGGACCTGTCTTGCTGTATCGAGAGTATAACATCGTGTACAGGGACACAGATCATTATACAAGATAGTTACGGACACCATAATTACATGTACTAATTAGAATACCGAGAATCGAACCGTGTGAGTACGATTGCACCATCGTCGAGAGTCGAACGTCTGAGTCAATAGCTTCACATATCTTCCAGTTCCGAGTTTCAAACCAGGTACTCCGGGACTAAACACGCAGTGCAGTATTGGAATTACACACGCTATAGTACGATTTTACATGTTAAGGATCCGAGTCAAACCATTGCAGTGTGTTACCTATTGCTATACAGTCAACCTTTTACCGAAGGCCATACCTCCCGAAAACAAACCTCGCTGTATCGTGTGTATAACATCGTAGTGAGAGAAGCATTTGTATACCCATCTGTGTCAGGGGCACCTTAACTTCAAGTATGAATAAAAAGATGGTATGTCACACCGTTCGAGAATGTTACCACCCTCTTTGAAGTTCGAACGTCTAAGCCAACAGCTTCACGTATCCTGTGTTTTCGTAGGTCAGACCTGGTATATGTAATGGCAGTGGATACATGAATTCACGATATAAGTAATCAAGCAGAGAGTCAAACCGTCGGAGTATATTACGGATTGGTACTATTGTCAAACTATTTACCGATGGCCTTACCTTCGGAAAAGCTAACCAGCGGTTTCGAGAGTATATTTTCGAGTTCAGAGAAAAAAATTAGTTTACATTTCTGTGACCGGTGCCCTTATTTCATGTATGAATTAGAAGGACGAGTGTCAAACCTTTTGAGAACGTTACCGCCTTGTTTGAGAGTCGAACAGAAAATTCAGGAGATTCACATATCCTGTGATTCCGAAAGTCAAATCAGGCAATACTGGAACAAACAGGCTGACAAGTATCCGTTCGAGATCGTTGCCACCTTTTGTGACAGAAGAACGGCCATGTGAATAGCTTTACATAACCTGAGATTCGGATATTCAAACCAGGTATTCCGGTAGTAAATTCGATGAACAGTATTGGAAATAGACACCTTACTCCAGAGTTTGAATTTTATGCTAGAGCGTCACCCCGTTTGAGAACGTTACCAGTTGTTATAAAGTCACGCGCTATACCTATGACCTTATCCTCCGAAAAACTATCCCACTTTATCTGACAGTATAATTTTATGGTTCGGGAATCTCATATGTATAAATTACAGTGATGGCATCTTAATTGCATGCATGAATTAGAAGGTCGTAGGTGAAACAGTTGGAGACCGTTGCCACCATCTCTGATATTCGAACAGCCAAGTCAATAACTTCTCATATCATGTGATTGCGAAAGTCAAACCAGGTATTCCGGGTGTAAATCCGCTAAACAGTATTGGCATTAGACACCTTATCTCACCGTATTAATATTAAAGTACTGAGAGAGTCCGATCCAGAACGCTACCTACTGGTATAGGATCAATATTTTCACAGAAGACCTTACCTTCCGTGAACCTATACCTCTTTATCGTGTGTATAACTTCGCGTTCAGAGTAACACATTACTATTCATTTTAGTGACGGCACCATAAATTCATGTATGAATGTGCATAACGATTGTCAGACCGTTCGAGATTTTTATGATCCTCTTTAAACAGTCGAACGGCTAGGTCAATAGCTTCACTTATCCAGTGATTCCGAGAGTAATATCAGGAAATACGGGTGAAGATCCGCTGAACAGTATTGGAAATAGATATCTTAATTCGCGGACTGAATGTTGAAATACAACATTACACCGTGCGGGAGCGATACCTATTGCTACAGAATTGTTTACTTACTGAAGGCCTTACCTTCCGAGAAGCTAACCCGCTGTAATGACAATATATCTTCGTGTTCAGAGGAGCAAATTAGTATGCATTTTAGTGACTGGCATATAACTACATGTATAAATTAGAAGATCGAGGGCTAAACTTTTCGGCGTCGATAACACATTTCTTAGGAGCCGAACGTCTGAGTCAATAGATTCACCAATGCTATAATTCCGAAAGTAAGTACAGGTATTCCGNCAATTTTAATATTAAATCAGAGAATCGACACGTTGGAGAACATAACCAATTTTTATAAGGTAGTACTATATACCAAACACCTTACCTTCCCATAACCTAACCCGCTGTATCGAGTATCATTCTTAGTGCCCACTGAGAACAATTAGTAGTCCTTTTAGCAGACGCACAGCTTTGTTTCATGTATGAATAGGAAAGTCGAGAGTCAAACCGTTGCAGAACAATTGCACATTCAATGAAATCCCCACATCCAAGTCGATTGCTTCTCCTATCCTGTGATTGCGAGCGTCAGACCACGTATTCCAGGCGCAAGTGCGCTGAACAATATTGGCAATAGATGCCGTAATTCGCGGCATAATCATTAAGGTTGATTGCCAAACTGTCGGAGAGCACTACCAATTGGTATAACTTCATTCTTTTTAACCTGTACGTTACATTCCGAGAACGTAAGCCGCAAAAAGGATTGTCTTGTTTTGGTTCGACAGGAACGAATTAGTAGACATTATAGCAGAGGCATACCATATTTTGATATATGAATTAGAAGATCGAGTGTCAAACGCTTCGAGAACGTTACCACATTCATTGAGAGACGGACTGCTAAGTAAATTGCTTCACGTATGCCAAGATTTCAAGAGTCAAGCAATGTATTCCTGGAATACATCCGCTGACCAGAATTGGAATTAGATACCCCATTTCACGGTGTAATAATAAGGTACAGAGTCAATCCGTTCGCGAACGTTGCCAATTGGAATAAAGTCAAACATTTTACTGTATCCCTTACCATCCGAAAGCAAACCGCATTATATCGAAAGTATATCATTGTGATCAGAGGAACGGATTACTATACACTTCAGTGACGGGCACCTCAAATTCGTGTATGGATACGTAGATCGAGAGTCAAACCGTTGGAGAACATAACCACCATTTTTATGAGTCGCACGGCTTCGATAATAGCTTCCCCCAACCTGTGATTCAGAGAGTCAAAACAGGTATTCCTGAAGTAAATCCGCCGGACAGTTTTAGCAATAGACACCTTAGTTCACAGTTTAAATACTAAAGTAAAGCGACAAACCGTCCGACAGCGATACCAATTGATATAAAGTCAAACGTGATACCGAACGCCTTAACGTCCGCAAACCTCACGGGCATCACCGTGAGAATATGATCGCGTTCTGAGAATGAAATTAGTCTTCATTTCAGTGACGGGCATCCTAGCTTGATGTATTAATGGGAACATCGATGGTGAAGCCTTTCGAGAACGTTATAAATTTCTGTGAGGGACGAACGGCTAAGTCAAAAAGCTCTACCTATTCTGTGCATCCGAGAGTCATACCGGGTATTGAGGGAGGTGTCCACTGAATAGTATTTGGCAATAGACAGCTTATTTCGCGTTATGAACATTAATGTCGAGAGTCAAACGTTTGTACAGCTCTTCCTATTCGTAAAGAGTCAAACATTTTACCGAAGGCCGGACCTTCCGAGAAAATAACTCGCTGTGTTGAGAGTATAACTTCGTGTTCAGAGATGCAAACTGGTAAATGTTTTAGTGACGGGCCCCATAGTGTCATGTATGAATTACAAAATCGAGGGCCAAACCAATCGATAACGTTACCACGGTCATTGGGAGTCGCACAGCTAAGCCACTTGCGTCACCTATCCTGTGATTCCGAGAGTCAAACCAGGTATTCTGTGAGTGAATACACAAGACATTATTGGCAATAGATACCTCAATGCACGGTATAAATACTAAAGCAGATCGTCATACTGTTGTAGAACGTTACATATGGCGACGCAGTCAAACATTTTGCCGAAGACCCCACCTGCTGAGAAGCTAACTGGCTGTACCGACTGTATAGCATCGTGTTCTGAGGACGGATTAGTATACATTTTAGTGACAGGAACCATAATTTCGTGTATTAATTAGATGATCAATACGCAAACATTTCCGGAACTTTACCAGCATCATTGACAGTCGCACTGATATCTTAATAGCTTCACCTATCAGGTGATACCGAGAATCAAGCCAGGTATTCCAGGAGTAAATCATCTGAACAGCATTGGCAATAAACGTGCTCAATCAAATGGTATGAATATTAAGCTAGACAGTCAAACCGTCGGAGAACATTTCCAATTTGTATATGGTCAATCTTCTTACTGAAGGTCTTAATGTCCGAGAACCTAACCTGCTGTATCAAGAGTATAACTCCGTGTCTCGAGGAGCAAATTAGTTTTCATTTTAGTGACAGGAAACTTAACTTCCAGTATGAATTAGAAGGTCGATGTGTCAACACGTTCGAGAACGTTACCAACTTCTTTGAGACTTGAACGGCCGTGTCAATAACTTCACCTATTGTGTGATTCCGAGAGTTAACCCTGGTATTTTACGAGTAAATCCGCTGAAGAGTATTGACAATAGACCCCTTAGCTCACGGCATGGATATCAATGTAGAGAGTCAAAGCGTTTGAGAACGTTACAAATTGGTATAACGCCATACTCTTCATCGCATACCTTGCCTGCCGAGAACGTAAGGCGCAGTATCGTCGCTATAAAATCCTGACCCGGGAATGAAATTAGTCTTCATTTCAGGGAAGGGCACATTAACTTCTTGGATGAATTAGAATATCGATGAACAAAACGTCCGAGAACTTTACCACCCTCTTTGAGAGTCAAACGGAAAGGTTAGTAGCTTCACCTATCCTGTGATTCCGTGAGTCCAATCAGGTAATACCGGGGTAAATCCGTTTATGAGTATTGGCAATTGACACACTGTTTCACGGTATTAATATAAATCTAGGGAGTCAAATCGCCGGAGAACATTACCAATTCGTATACAGTCATTTTCTTCTTGAATACCTTGACGTCCGAGATCCAATCCTGTTGTAGAGAGTGTCATGCTTAATGTTACCAGAAACAAATTGGTAGACATTATAAGGGACGGACAACACATCTTTGTGTATACATATTAACATCGACAGTCAAAGCGGTCGAGAAAGTTACCACCTTCTTTGGGATTCGGACGGCCAAGTAAATAGCTTCACATATCCTGTGCTTCCGAAAGTCGAACCAGATATTGCGGGAGTAAATGTGCTGTACAGTATTGGAAATAGACACCGTAATTCACGGTTTGAACATTGCAATACGCCGTCACACCGTTTGAGAACGCTACCAAATGGAAAAATAGTCAAATGCATCACCGAAGATCTTTCCGTGACGGGCGCCTTAATTTCATGTAAGAATTTGAAAATCGATGGTCAAAGCGTACGATACCGTTACTACCTTCTTTGAGGTTCGAACGGCTAAGTCAATGCCTTCAGATGTTGTGTGTCTCCGTCAGACGTAACCGGTGTCCCTGGAGTAAATCCGCTGAACAGTATTGGCAATAGACACCTTCATTCAGGTTATGAATATTAAAGTAGAAGGTCAATCCGTCGTAAAACATTACCAATTGGTACAGTGTCATTCTTTTTACCGAAAACGTTACCATCCTAGAACAAAACGCGATTTAGCGAGTGTCATGCGTAGTGCTCAGAGAAACAAACTAGTAGACATTGTAGCAAAGGCATATCATATTTTGATATATGAATTAGAGGACCGAGTGTCAAACCGTTCGAGATCATTACGACCTACCTTGAGAGTCGAGCGGCGGAGTCAATAGCTTCACCTATAGTTCTGATTCCGAGAGACAGGACCGGAATTCCATGTGTAAATACGCTGATCATTATTGGCTATGCACACCTTAATTCGCGGTATGAGTATTACAGCGCAGCGTCAAACTCTTTGAGAGCGTTACAAATTGGTATAAGGTCGAACGCTTAACAGAAGGCCTTACCTTGCGTGAGACTTACCGGCTTCATCGTGAATATAATTTCGTGTACATAGACATAAATTAGTTTTCGTTTCAGTTTCGGGAACGTTAACTTCATGTACGAATTAGAAAATAGAGGGTGGAACCTTACGAAAACGACACCACCTTCTGCTGTGTCAATACCTTCACCTATCCTGTGATTCGGAGAGCCAGAGCAGCTATTCCAGTATTAATTCCGCCGAACAGTATTGGCAACAGACACTTTAATTCAAGGTACGAACATCAAAGGAGACTGTCAACCAGTTGTAGGACGCTACGCATTGTTATGGAGACAATCATTTTACCGAAAGCATTTCCATCCGAGAGGCTAACCCGCCGTAGCGAGTATATAACTTCGTGTTCAGAGAAAAAATTAGTATACATTTCAGTGACGGGCAACAAAACTTCATGTATGAATTAGAAGATTGAAGGTCAAACCGGTAGAGAACGCTGTCACCTCCTATATGAGTTACGGCTATGTTAATCGTTTCACCTATCCTGTGATTCCGATAGTC